>CM060860.1:14685660-14910660 GCA_030737845.1 Acorus calamus
CCTAACCCTAACCCTAAGACCCAAAAACCCTATGTCCCTGGCAAGGGGCGGCTAGATCTAACTAGCCGCCCCATACCAGGCGGCTAGTTTGCACTAGCCGCCCCCCCTAACCGCCCCCTGGCCGACTTTGGACCAGTCCCCTGGATGGGACATAAAGCAGCAATAAATGCTGATCATTGCGGCGGGTCATGACCTTTAGCCGCCCTCTCTTGGCCGGATCAATCCAAGTAACTGACCCAAGCCACCGCTTGTCAGAGATGGGACGTTTGGCAGGTCATGATGGGGGCGGCTACCAGGAAGTAGCCGCCCCATCTTGGGCGGCTAGGTTGGTACTAGCCGCCCTTCACCTAGTCTCTGACAGAAGAACCAGGGAATTAATGAGGGGTCTAATCGAAGCCAACCCACTCCATTACCCCCGGGATATTTCCCTGCCTTTCTTTTACTATAAATAGAGGGGTCCCAAGCCCAAATACAACACCACCAATTCATCTTCAATCACCAAAAAATCCCAACATCCTTCAAACCACAAAATCCACACTAGAAATCCCTAGAGAGAGAGAGAGAGAGAGCCTCTTGTGTGAGAGAAAACACTCATTCCCTACACAAAAACACCCTCTCATCCCACCCTCCAGAAACCTGGGCTAAACCTAGCTTAGCCTCTGCCCAAAACCAAACCCATTTTCTACCAAAGCTCTGCCCAAACCAACCCAGGCCCTGGACGGCTAAACCCTAGTAGCCGCCCCATACCCGACGGCTCAAACCCACTAGCCGCCCCCCATATCCACACTCCTTTGTCCCAAGACTCTTTTAGTCAAGCCCGGAAGCATAATAGGATTACCTGTTTTTCACCTCTGTGTACGGTATATCCGTGTCTCAGAGCGGAGGCCCCACAAACTCCCACCCGCGAGGCGATCAAATCCAACCGACCCAAACTTTTCCTGCTTTTTGAGAAAGCAGGTGGCGATCACAACAAACCCCGTCTTTTCTGAGAAGCAGTCGGGCGGCTCAGGAACGACTCTCCGGGCGGTGACCTGATCATCGCGAGACGGACCAGGACCAAGTTCGCATAACCCCCCAGGTTTTTACATACCGACAGTCCCCTCATGAACGCCTCTATTCTTCACGTCCCAACTACAGTCATCTTCGAGTTTTCGGTTGTATGTGTTATGTTCTTCCTCCTCATGCTCGTGACAAGCTCTCTGCTCGGTCTGTTCGATGTGTTTTCTTAGGGATAAGTTTTGAGCATAAGGGGTATCGTTGTTATGATCCGGTGGGTCATCGTTTCTGGTTTGCTCGTCATGTTTCATTTGTTGAGGATGTTCCCTATTCATCTACGTCCCGTGAGTCCATTTCTACTACGTCTCCTTCTGTTCAGCCTTGTCCTGTTATTGAGTCTTTTCCTATTCCTGAATCACCTCCTAGTCCTCCCCTGGTTGAGCCTTCTCCGATAGAGTGTGACTCTTTGCCTTCCTCTTCTAGTCCTACTGCAGATACTTCTACTGGTGCCTCGCCTACTGCGTCTGACGCCCCTCTCCCGGTCGTGGATCCGAGTAGTATCGCTCGCTATCCCCAGCGCGAGCGTCGTCCGCTGCCCGTTTCAGTTTTGATAGTGGACCTCCTGATCAGTTTGGCTTTGCAACAGTCAGCTCTTATTCTCCACAACTTCAGGCTTTTCTTGCAGCTATTCATACACATCGGGAGCCTAAATCTTATCAAGAGGCAGTTCAGCACCCTGAATGGCGACAGGCCATGGATGAGGAGTTTCAGGCGTTTCAGGAGACTCACACGTGGGATATTGTTCCTCTTCCCAGTGATGTTGAGCCTATCAGTTGTAAATGGATTTTTAAGGTCAAACATCGACCTGATGGATCCATTGAACGACACAAGGCTCGTTTAGTTGCTCGCGGTTTCACACAGGAGTATGGGATTGATTATGAGGAGACTTTCGCCCCTGTTGCACAGATGACCACCGTTCGCACTCTTTTTGCAGTTGCTGCGACGCGTCATTGGGCGCTCTTTCAGATGGATGTGAAGAATGCCTTTCTTCATGGGGATTTATCAGAGGTGGTCTATATGCAACCACCTCCTGGTCTTCGTACTCCTCCTCAGCATGTCTGTCGTCTCCGGCGTGCTATATATGGTCTCAAGCAGGCTCCTCGTGCATGGTTTGAGCGTTTTCGCAGTGTTATTCTATCAGCTGGGTTTGTTGAGAGCTCTCAGGATCACTCTTTGTTTGTGCGATCATCATCGCAAGGTCGGGTGATTCTACTTCTATATGTGGATGATATGATCATCACTGGTGACGACTCAGCTGGTATTACTCTTGTTCAGCGCCACCTCAGTAGTCAGTTTCAGATGAATGATCTCGGTACTCTTCGCTACTTTCTAGGATTAGAGATTGCTCAGAGTAAGCGGGGGATTCTTCTCTCTCAGCAGAAGTATACAACAGATATCATTGATCGTGCCGCTATATCTGACACTCGCCGTGCTGACACACCACTTGAGCTTAATGTGAAGCTACGTCCTACTGATGGTGAGCCCCTTCCAAATCCTACACGATACAGACAAATCGTGGGTTAGCTAGCGTATCTCTGCATTACCAGACCTGATATTGCTCATGCAGTCAGCATAGTTAGTCAGTTCGTCTCTGCTCCTCGTTCGGTTCACTACAGTGCTCTCATGAGAATCCTTAGATACCTACGTGGGACTATTACCAGATCACTATATCTGTCATCATCTTCATCTCTGGTTCTTCGAGCTTTCACTGACGCTGATTGGGCAATCGACTACTCGATCCATCTTTGTGCAAGAAACAAGATGTTGTTTCTCTTTCCAGCACAGAAGCCGAGTTCAGATGGCAATGCCAAAGAGATATTCATCTTAGCGTCTCTTGGTCGATCTTGGATTGATGTTACTACTCCACTTTACTGTTTCGGAGTTCATGAGAATCTAGTTTTTCATGAGAGGACTAAGCATATTGAGATTGATTGCCATTTTGTTCGTCAGCACTTCCTTGCTCAGACATTGACGCTTCCGCACATTTTCTCTGCTGAGCAAATCGCAGACTTCTTTACAAAGTCTCATCCAGTTTCCAGATTCTTGTCTCTTATTCGCAAACTCACGTTGTATGATCCACCTTGAGTTTGAGCGGGGGTGTTAAATTACATGTGTGTAATATTATTATTGTTTTACACGTGTAATACTGTGTTACACGTGTATTGAGTCTTGTATCATTATATAAAGGGCTTTATCTCTCTCTTAATGAATTAGGTCATATTATTCTTTTCTCCTAAAAGTTTAACAACATACAAATACTACAAATAAGGAAAAGAGAATCACTAGTTGTAAAAGCAGAGCTTACTTCATTGAACAAACCTACAGATACTGATAAATGGAATGTCACTAAACTACCAAACTTACAAGCAAGAAACCTATAAAATGTGGAGGGGAAGGGGAAATATATATCATCTTGGAGCAGAGAATCATCCAGCATTCCTTCTTCTTTTATGGATTGGGAACAACCCAATTAGGATATAACCGCTTCATACCGTCGCCATAAATTGAACCAAAGCTCCCATCCTCCAAATGGAAAATGCCTGAATCCTCTCGCAAAATAGGATGACGAATATTGTACGAGGAATCATCTGTAAAATAAATAGAATTCCCTTTGCATTCCTTGAAATTGCTAGAAGGGAGCCACATTGACGCATTCAGTCCCAAGAAAAGCATCCCATCGCCCAAACTCTTCGTCTCATTCCACTTTGTCGTGGTTTCATCGAGCTCGAATACCTTGAACCCGCCTGTCTGGAGTAGTACGTTCCTTCCCCGCGAACAATATCTTGAACGCTTCATTTGCCTCACGATGAATAGCAGCCCTGACTGGCCCGCTGCAAGATAGATCCGCTCAAGACAGGTGCCACGAGCAAAAGCCACCAACTCAGGCATCCACTCCCATCTGCTTTGGAAAAAAAATACAAAACTAAAGAAGGAAAAAACGATCTCTGTTAAAGAGAACAAAATAAACTTCAATTATAATTAGGGTAATTAGCACTTTTAACCCCAAAAATAGCACCGCTCGTCGAATATTAGCAAAAACTAACCCAGTTGACCTGATCAACGTTGACCATTTTTTTTGAAAGTTTATAAGGGAGACGGCATATATAATTAACATAATTAAACATAATTAACATAATATATAGACATAATTAACATGAGAGACGGTGTATATATACGCCGTCTCCGTGTAAAATTTGGACAGGGGGCAAAATTTAAAGGAGACGGGGCGTGTATATATGCTGTCTCCCGTATAAATTTTCAAAAAGAATTTTTTTCCCTGTTTTTGTTGAAACACATCATAAATCATGCTTTAACAACTTAAATGAAATTCATATATAATTTTCCTATATGTTCAATCACTTCATTACTTTTTCACCCCAAAAGAATGAAAACCCTAATCGGCTATTTAAATTGAACCCAAATTTCATTACATCACTGATTTAGTAATCAAACCTTCTCAACTTTGAAAACGAATTTTAAACATGAGAGGATTTAAAGTGTAAACTTACACACAAGATATTGACCGTTTTTCTCAACTTTAATTTCAACACGGCCATCTTTTATAAGAAATGACAAAACAAAGACATCCAACAGTCGATTTGACCCTCAAGACGATTTCAGAACGCTCCGAAAAATGGCGTAGGGCTCGTCAATGCGAACACGTGGATATATTATAATAGTGATTCTCATCTACAGTTTGAAAGTTATAGCCATTTGAAGTTATGACGCTCTCAAACGATCAAAACGTCTTCGTCTTTTTTTTTGCATGTTTGCACTGGAGACGGCATATATACAAGCCGTCTCCTTTACATTTTGCCCCCTGCCCAAATTTCACACGGGAGACGGCGTATACACCATCTCCCGTGTTAATTATGTTTATACGGGAGACGGTGTATATATATGCCGTCTCCCGTATAAACTTAAAAAAAAAAAGGTCAGCGCTGACGTGGCAGCGCTGATCGGGTCAACGGGATTAGTTTTTGCTAATATTCGACGAGCGGGGCTATTTTTATAAATATTAATTTTTTTGGGGTTAAAAGTGCTAATTACCCTTATAATTAATATAACTGTTAATGTATGAGTAGTTTTAGTGTGCTACAAGAGTTGAGGGAGTGGTTGAAAAAAATACTTAGAATTATTATTCCCAAAAATCTTTTTTTTGTAAACAACAAATTTATTTTTTTCTATTTGGGATCTCTTATCTTAACAGGAAGATGCCTACCGCTTTTTTTTCAATAAAAAACTGACAATGTTTTTTGTATTCAAAATAATACTAAATTAGAAAGAATGTTTAACCAAAGAAGAATAAATTTGTAAGTCATTATTAAAACATTTAAACACATCATTTCAAACATGTTACAGCAGAAAGGGTAAGTTATTAAACAAATTAATAGTAGTATTCAAATTCAAATTCGAATTTGCAATACTTAAAATTGGAAGCACATTTTTACATTCACAGCAATACATTTGGATTTACATTATATTTCAACACAAATACCTTAAAAAAATATAAAAGTCTAGGGCTGCAACTTGGGTCGAGCTCAATCTGAACCCGACGGGTTGAACCCAGATTTTACATGGGCTGGGTTACAAAAATCAGGTTTGGGTTCTAGTTGGTCAATTCAGGTCGAATCAGAAATTAAATTGGGTTCGGGTTGATATCAAAGACAACCCGACTCAACCCGAATCCATAATAAACACCCATATGATATTTTAAATGGGCTATGGACTATTGATACTTGATTTTTTACTCAAAAATCTCTATCTTTAGATCACAATAAAAAAAAAAGGCCATGGGCTATTGGTGAACTTATATTGTTTTAGTGGGTGATTAAAATCTATGGAAACATGTGTATTTTTTTTGGGTTAAAAATTAGACTTGAAAATCGAGTTCGGCGGGTTGGTTTGGGTTACCACGGGTTGGGTTAGATTAGAGTCGGCTGATTGAAATTCGGATTGGGTCGGATTAAGATTGAACACCTTGAATTTCGGGTCTCGCCTGAGTTACAGCCCTATGAAATATGTTGAGACTGCAAATGTTACTCCAAAAATGATTGTTCCTGGCATTTTTCTTTCTGATTCTAGCTCACAAATATGTAAAGGAAACACATACCCTCGACTCAACATATACATGTTGGGGCCTACCGTTTTACTTAAAATAATAAAAAAAACATATACATGTTGGTGTTGGTTTGAAAGAAACATAGTATAATATGATCATTTTTTTACTTAAAACCATATACTTCGACTTACTTTTAGATTCATTCATTACCGCACTCATAATCGAATTTCTGGCACATTCATTCTCAAAGATTTTTGAACCCGTCAAAAGATATGTCTTCCCTGATTTATCATAACATTACTTACTAATCAAATAAGTTATAATGTATGAAGTTTTTTTTTGGTAAATAAGTTATTATGTATGAAGTGGAAGACATCTAATAAAATTTGTATGTAAATGTTTACACAATAATCTCTCAACCTCTTTTATCATGTGACTTGATTTTTGCACATACTTTTAAGGCTATTTTGACAAAGAAATAAATTATATAAAATAGAGACACCCAATGAATGAAACTAAGTTTACAATAAGAAAACACACATAATTTCTCATCTATTCTATATAGGGTAAATCCATAGAAAGGAAATACAAAAATTAGAAAAATTCCTCACACCTATTCTTCTTCCTTAAACACCAACGCTTCATTACAAAAAAGAATCACATTCACATGATATTCTTAAAAAACATTAATAAAAGAGGAAAGATAAATACAAATGGCCCATTAAGAAGAACAAGCAGAAACAAGAGGTTGCCTAGGAGAAATGGTGAAAACTTTTTTCACCATTGTCTATCAATTTGAGTCAAATTTCTGCATGTTAGAACTGTTATGACTGTTTCACATGCAGAAATGGTGAAAGATATATGAAACTTCCAGTGCCAGCATTTGAAGGGTTACAGGTCATAACAGTTCTAACATGCAGTTTTCATATATCATCATAATATATATGAGTGAAATCAAATTCAAAGGCATACAAAAAAATGAAAAGTGAATATCTAGTTGTAAGAACACAGACTCTCATTCAACAAAAACACAATTTCATCAATGACATGCTCTTGGACTAGGAATCGTCTCCTTCCCTCCCTTTAAGGATTGGGAACAACCCATAGAGGATGAGGATATAACCACTTCATATCATCGCCTTAAATTGAACCGAATATCCCATCCTCCAGATAAAACGCACGAACGTTCCCCCCTACCAACCTTGTAGTACGTATCAGGCATGTAGTCATCTGCGAAATAGATGTAATTCCCATCGCATCCATTGAAATTACTAGAAGAAAACCACATTGAGGTATTCAGGCCCAAGAACAACATCCCATAACGCAAGCTTTCAGTCTTCACCCACTTTGTCCCAGTCTTGACTAGATCGAACACCTCGAACCATACCATCTTGTTATCAAGCATTCTCTCAAGTACCTCACAATGAACAACAGGCCCGAGGGGCCTACTATAAGACACATCTTCTTACCGAAGAAGTTACTGAAAACCGCAAATTTTGGCATATGTGGTAAGAATTTCTGTGCCTGGATTCCGGAACAAGTTACAAGAGGGAGTGGCTGAAATCTCCTTTTGGGATGTGATGGGAAAGGTTGTTCTGCTGTGTTTGGACATATGAGGGGGTGGTGGTGTTGGGGAAGTGAAATTAAAACCAATTATATTGTTTCAGGAGACATGTTCAAGATTGCTGAGTTACCACTTTAAATGTTACCTCTAATAAGAACAAGTTTAGCATTAGAATCCAAGCAACCAATTATAATCCAGAAAAATATGATGCTTACTAGTTGCCATTTATGAAATAATGAGGCAGGGGAATTGAATGAGGCAAGCAAATTCTAATGATATGCAATAACGTTCAATTAGGCAAGCTTCCTCTGCAGTTCCTCTGCTTCTGTGCCATTTAAACACAATAAAACCCAAATTCTAACACAGTTCCTCTGCTTCCGTGACATTTAAATACAACACAATGTCAATCAAGTAGTCTTTTTTTAAACTCAGCTGATATATTAAAGTATAACAAAGTGGATTTTTATCCTCAGGAAACAGGGGACAAGATAGGAACATAGAAAATAAATTTACTTATGGTGACAGGAATACTTCATTCCTTGTTTTTGCACTTACCACTGTACTCATGGAGTGATGTCCTCAACCCGTCATATTAAACATTGTGACGAAATTCAATCTCCATGCATGTAACAAATATTTAATTTCCAAAGTCGGTCTCCCTCTGCCAAAGTGAGATATTTATGAAAGCAAAGAAAGAAAACAATTTAAATGTCAAAGAGAATAACAAATTCAGAGACATTGATGAGGAATTGAAGTCCTGTTGCAATGAGAGTAAACATGTAAACAAGGCATTTAAAGTAAAAAAAAACAGGCAATGTCTCGGTGAGTTTCTGATAATTCATGTTTGAAACCCACGTAACCAAAGCTGCTACAAACATCAGTACATCACAAAGGACAAGTAGAGACATTTCATGACTTCATAGCATAGAAGAAATTTGATCAAGAATATATATTCAAGCCAACCCCAGATAATCTCATACTATATGCTTCAGATTTTCAAATTCCTGTTCCCCTATGGTCCTATACCACAACTGATACATCCCTGGATTGTATCAATATATCCATATGTTATACAGAAATATAAATGCTACACTATTTGTGACCAATGTGTGCAAGCATTCAAATATTAACTTTTGAACACAGATTGTTGGACCATAAGCATCTACATGAAATCTGATAAACCATATTTATATAAGGACAGTCATCAAATTTAAGGCATGATTCATTAGATATTAAGATTGTGATCAAAAGATTAAAAGCATTGGAGGAGGCACCACTACCAATACAGCCATCAACTAGTCATAGTCATCAAAGATTACCATCCTCATGAAAGAGGGGACAGGCAAGGATATAATGGACTGGACTCCTATTAGAACTGGTGTTATAACAAGAAGTGGAGGCGAGAGCTTTTTCAAAAGAAGCTCCATACCCCCCCCCCCTCCCCCCCCGTCCCTGGTTGGACTAAATGGTTATGGAGGCCCATTCAAGTCCAACGACACTCCTTCTTGACATGGCAGACGTTCCTCAATAAAGCACCTACATTTTCGCGCCTTCTTCACAAAGGATTGGTCCAAGACCAAACCTGCCCTCTCTGTACAGTCGGTGAGGAAACTTCAGACCATATCATCCTGCATGTTCATTTTCCTGATATATTTTTCAGTCCTTGCTAAAGGATATGCTGATTAAAGGCCCAGTTCCAAGGAGGCTCTCCGAATTGCCTAAATGGTTGGACATTAAGATTTCTCATCCAGTCAGGCAGACCATTGCAGCATGGGTGTTTTCCACATTTATCTGGTTTGTTAGAATGGAACGAAAACAATCGCATATTAGAGGCAAATCTTCCCACAAAAAGGAATTCACACGCAGAATCAAGGCTGGGGTCACTATAAGGTTGCAATTCGCTGTGTTGAAGGCTCCCACTTCCCTGAAACTTCTCGAAATTGCAGAAAACTATGGCATCATCATCCTTGATGTCCCAATCAAAACCACTCTAGTTCAATGGATTCCACCTGATCCCTACTAGCTTAAAATGAACTCAAATGGCTCCCTTACAGAGGAGAGAGGAGGAAATGGAGCCCTCATTAGAGATGATAAGGGGACTTTTTTTTATTGGAGCAGCAGGCCAATGTAATCCCTCTTCTATCAACCTTCCGGAATTTCAAGGCATCTTATTGGGACTGGATTTGAGTCTTAATCTCGGGGCTTCTAGAATATGGTTCGAGGCTGACTCAACTACTGCGATCGCATGGTTAATTGGTAAAGGATCTTTGCTTTGGACTGCTTTGCGCATGAAGAGGAAGCTTCAACAGGGTCTAGCGATGGTCAGCTCCTGGAAGGTCTCTCATATCCCACAGGAGGGAAACAGCGTGGCTGATCTTCTTGTCTCACACCGTACTAGCAATAGAGAATCCACATTTCAGCAGCACAACCCCTGGCCAGAGATAGAGGATCTGATAAGGAAAGATAAAACAGGGACAGTTTACACGAGAATAGCCTAGTCTCTGTTTTTGCTTTCCACATGGGAGTATTGTCCTAAGAAACATAATCTCCTCTTGGTTCTTTTTGTGAACTCATTTTGATGAGGTTGTAACTCATATTCTTGTAACCGCTGATGTATACTTGTACATTTTGTTCAGCTATAGCAATACAAAATTCAAATTACCAAGCAAAAAAAAAAAAAAAAGTGGGGCACAATGATACATAAATCACACAAGACACAACCAAAAATTTCAGATAATACATGCACATATAGAATCCCTGCAACAACACCAGATCTTGACTGACGTAGTGACGTCTTAAAATTACCATCGTGTCTTATGGCACAGATAGATTGTTTAAATTATATATCAGAACATAAATGTTAATCATCTGACAACATTTTGAAAACACCATCATTCCTAACATGCTCAATTTTCATATTTTTACATGCTATGTACAAATGAAATCATATTCGAAGGCGTATGAATATTACAAACAAAGAAAAGACAATCACTAATCCTAAGAACATAACCTCTTTGAAACAAAACCACGATGTCATCATGTTATATAGTGATATTGAACTACCAAACTTACATGCAAGACACCTCATTTTAAACATATCAGGAACTTACACTTAGACCAGAGAGTCTTACCATTTATAGGTTGGGAACAACCCATACTGGATAACTAGGATATCTATGCTTTACATAATTGATATAAGTATATAATTAGTTAATGCAATACATTCTTAACATCTTATAAACAAGACGTCTCAGATCAGTTTGGTAATTGCGATGACCTGTCAGCCTCTATACATCTGTTTTGTTTCAGGGCATAGAGCAAATATTATTATGTTACGTTGGATTCTCAACATAATAAAGTTTTGGAGGACCAAGATTAAGAGAAGAGAGGATATCAAACAGAACATAGATAAATAAAACCATGATTAAGAGAAAATATAATGTCAGGCATTCTTTACTATCTTGCATTGCAAATCCTCCAATAGATGAGAGAACAGACAAAAATAAAATGAAAATCATTAGATCCTTTTAACTACCAATTTCTTGCAGAGATCTTCTAATAACACCGCTGAAGATGGAAGCTCTTCTATCTTCTACGTGTTGATGATTATCTCTACTCGAAGGTGAAGCATGTCATTGATGAAGTAAGGGCTGCTCTCTGCTATGAATGTAGCCCATGAGGTATTAAACAAGTTATAGGATCCCCGAAATCCAAAGTGTGACTCCCATTCACAACATCTATGAAAAACTTATCAGGATTTTTCCTCACAGCCCAACGACATGACGCAGAAATCTTCTCTGACTTCACCAAATATAACCAGATTCCAAAACTATGCGATAGACTTGAATTGTTTTCTTTGCTAAATGCCTGGAGATAAAACGTATGTCCACCAACAGGAAATGACTGTGTCTCTATTGTTTCAGAAGGAAAAAGACTTGCACATTCAGACCTTGAAAGGTTGAAGTAAACAACTGAATGCGGCATGGGTGTCTCTGACTCTACAACTTTTATAGGCCGCCACGTATATGATCGCTCAATAAATTGTTTGTTTGTGGAATCGATAGAGGCAAGTGCATTCTTTTTTCGCAGGTGCTCATCCTTGAAAAGAAGTGCATCAGTTATGCTCTCTAAAAGTGTTGCCCTGTTGATGTCCTCAAAATCAAGAAATTTTCTCAATTGCTTACAAGACAAATATGGAAAACGAACGAAGCGAGTGATTAATGAACTCAACACTTCTCGACGTTCCTCCACATTTGGGTAGTGATGGCGAGCCCAATCAATAATAACCTCACTAACATCATCCTCTGTTCCTGGAAGGATATGGTCACTACTCAATATCATCTCGAGTCCTACAATGCTTAGATTCATCAACTCACTTTGTGATTTTTCTATATCAATATAACAAGCCACAAGATGTTTCTTGGAAGCATCCATCAATGGCTGAACCTCCATATTCATTGAAACGCTTGGAGGCAACTCCAGATAGAGAAGTGCAGACTCTTGTGTCATTGGAAGTCTAAGCAACAACTCAACGCAATATTTCATGCATTGAATGACCTCATATTTGTCTGCAAGAATCAAAATTGCCAGCAGTGAATGATAATCAGAGGTATCTATGGAAGAGAACTTCCTGGTGTTGATGAAATGCAAAAGCTCCTTTAGTGGTGCCTCCTCCGACATTTTTACCTTCAAACTAGTCTCACATTTGTTGTTGGAATCTCGCATGCCATTGGAGAAGAGCTTATAGAAGAAAGCGCTCTGCGCAGCTAAGACAGCTGAATTAACATGCACATGTTTGACCCTCACTTCCACCTTGTTTTCATCTGCCTCCTGAATTTTCTTTTTTTTGATCTTCCTCTTCTTCAATTTCTTGGTAGTAGAGGAGTTGATCTGCTTGTCAACCAATGTCTCATCTGTGACCTCAATTTGGAGAACACGATCGGAGAAAAGAGGATTGTCAAACGCAAATTCAAAACAGTTTTCATCGCCTTGGTTATCCATAGCAGATTGTGGTTTTTACACACTCTTTCTCTTATAAATCTGCAATTAAAAAGATGGATAACAAATGCATTATTATAATGGTGATTCCATTTTCCATTATTAATAAAATGCATGAATGTACCAATAAATAAAAAAATGCATGAATGTAATTGAGAGATAGAGAGAGAGAATACCACTAAGTCTCTTCGATCAGATGCAGATTTGTGATGCCCTCTCCCTATCAGAAAACAAAGATTTGTCAGAAAACTCATGCTTCAATTTTAAGAAAATGTTAACGTCTTCATTTTTACAGCCTCAAATGCAGTCCGCCCATGTTTTCATTCTTTTAAAATCATATGCGTTATCTGATGAGGTATGTATTATATGAAATGTGAAATATAACTACAATGAATTGAATGATATTATTTATAATAAAAAATGTGAAAATTCCAAAAAGTATATTTTTCATTACATAGAGCGGATGGAGCTAACAAGACATACAAGACTGTATTTGGAACTGAAAAAAGGAATGAGTGTAATATTAAATACACGCAACGTATCTCAAATCATTCTTATAAACAATGTAGTACTATTAAAACAGTATCTGATCAAATAGAAGCACTCTTACAACACCACCTCCCCTCCCCACACACATACATATCCTATTTTCTTTCTTTTTTTTGAGCAAAGATATGGCAATTTCATTCCTGAATTCGAAGCACAAATTTTGAATAACATTACGGACACAAGAGACATTGACACAATGACAAAAAAAACTCTGAAATCTAATTAAAACATTTGAAGGGAGGGAGAGAACCCAAAACTAGGGTTTCACTGTTACTGCAATCACACGAATATAAAAATATCCAGGCACTAATAAATATCACATTACGTAACCAAAATAGAAAATATCTCACCTTGATCAAAACATTTACAATACACAATCAGAACCTCAGAGAGAGAGAAGAGAGAGAGAACTTTTTTAATGCACACTAGTTCATTTAATCGCTTTCAATCCCTTTAGTTTAGACTGGTTAGTTACAGATGGAATGATTTTTTTTTGGGAAACATCCAAATAACCCCCACGTAAATTGTGAAATTCATATAACCCACTTTTCCTAATATCCATAAAACTCAAACTCTAAATCTAAATAGCCACTGAATTAAATCTTCCTTAACAAATTAGGATACCTATACCTACTATTCTACTAAACAGGCTATGTTCACGAGGATGGACTAACATGATATCATCTTTCTTTTTTTCTTTCTCATGTCTCGTGGCTCGTGAGTCGTGGCACACATATATAGCATACATATATAGCAAAATTGGTAAAAATAATACATGTATTTGAAAAAAATATATATAAATAAAAACATATATAGCATAGTATCATTTTTTTAATCAAAATTAAATAAGAAAATCCTAACAAATTAGAGTACATATTAAAAAAAGACAAAAAAAAGTGGCCGGATCAATATTAAAATAAAATAAATAATTTGAAAACAAAATAAAAAAAATCCAAAAATAGGGAAGGCTCTCCGAAATATGGTAGCCTAGCTAGCCCCAAGGCCAGCCATGAAATATGAAGTATATATAAACAAAAACCTCTGCCCATGCATGCAAGCTCCCTGTAAATACGTATATATATACCCCTCCTCAACAAGGGCTCAAATCATAGCTTCAAAATAACTAATAAGAGAGGACAATATGGCCTTCACTCACTCATCGTCGTCGTCGGCCGTCCTCGTCGTGGCCCTGCTAGTGACGAGTGACGACCGTGCTCTTCTTGGAGGCCGGCGCCGCCTATGATCGACACCTTCACTCTGTCAAACCGGAGGCCACTATCGGGTACGGCCTGACCGGTTGTAAGGCATACCTTGCTCCCGCCGGTCCCACACTCCCACCAAGAGGGCAACTGCCGGCCAAAGATTGTGAATCCGCATGTTGGAATATGATGAATAAGAGAGGAATAAGCCTAAAACCATGTTTGTTTGCAATGAATAAGTAGGCATGGCTATGCTAGAAGATATTGATTTTTGAGGTCCATATATTATATCAAATCACTTATCACCAACTTTTATAAATTAGGGTTCTCATATGTCAAATAATTTTTTTATGTTTTAGGGTTGCAAGCTGATCAAGAAAAGCAGGGGTGGTGCTGGTCCTCCTGGGCATAAGGGTTGTTAAGGGTTGTTAAAGGTGTTAGATTACATATTAGTCTGTTAATGTATTACACGTGTAATATTATCACGCGCTATTATATAAAAGACTTTTAGGGTCAAGATTATGTTATGTAACGGCAATTTAACTCAAGTTTTTTTTTGCTTAACGAGGGAAAACTTTCATAAGGTTATATGGATTTTTTTTAAAAAAATTGGATATGAATATTAGCAACTTTCGGCTATATGCATTTCTGGAGGGGGAAATATGACGTACTGGGTTCGGGTTGTCAGAATTCATCCGCTCCTGTCTCCTCTGACGGACACTGTCCGGTTGCCGGCGATCATCCTCCTTGAATGGACCGGACTCAAGGGCGGTCTGGGTTTGGTTTGATTTGGACTGAACCTGATGTGATTTCTCAGGCTGCCTACGTACCCTGGCTAAGGGATCAAGTTAGATGTAGTTCGTCATTTTGGTGGAGGGATCTAGTTGAAAGCTCCTCCTCACTTGATAGGGAGAATGGGTTCCCCTTTTATAGTGTTCCTGGGGATCTGGAGATCACATCTTGTAGATTAGATGGGATCTCAGATTTATGATCATCAACAGGGATTGACCAGGTTGATCCAGTTTCAAATCCCATCTTAGGCTCCTTAGAGGTTTAGGATATTGATGGATCTAAATCTACTGGATTTACTGATATCAAAAGATGATCTAGTCCTAAATCCTTCCCCTGGGCTTTTTAAAGGGTTAGGATAATGATGGATCTAGATAAATTAGGTTTGTCATATCCAATAGGTTTGATTAGGTTAAGATTTTAATCAGTCGACGGGTCAGATCCATCAATGGTGGGTTATCCGGGTCGTGGGCCCTCATCAATTTGGTCATGGGCCGCCGGTAGGTGGAGCATAGTTGGTGGGCCTCATTTTTGGGCCCTACAGATGCCCCCTTTTTTCCATCCGATAGGGATCGAAGATCCTCCTGTTGGGTGGGAAAAACATACCTGAGGCAACACGTGCCGGTCGGTGCATGTCTGGTCTTGATCATCATTCCGCGCGCACTGTAAATAAAACTTTGCAGCTGGTAGGGTTTCGTGGAGATTTGGTGTTTATCTATCGTGATGAGATGATGCTTCGGTCTTGTTTGGACATAGGTGTTAGCCGTCTGGAAGGCGTTAACCTGTAGAGGTCTGTTTCTTGGCAGTCTTGAGTGGTTTGAGGGACGTGGCCTTACTTGAGTCGTGGGCGTGACAACGTGTTGCCCTCGGGCTTGAACCATTAAGATGGTGTCACTTTGTGGAGGTCGGTCCGCCCCCCTTGGGCCTGAATCGTGTGCACCATGTGGCCGAACGAGGCGAGCGAATTTGCGAGTTGCCTTAGGCTTGAGTCATTTTCATGACGTGGTCGAATAGAACGATCGAATTTGCAAGTCGTCTTGGGCTTGAGTCGATTGCACGACGTGGCCGAGCGGGGTGATTGAATTTGCGAGTCGCCTTGGGCTTGAGTCATTTGGACGACGTGGCCGAACAGGGCGATCGAATTCTCGAGTTGTCTTGGGCTTGAGTCGTTTGCACAACATGGCTGAATGGGGCAAACGCTCCCCCCCCTTGGGCTTGAACCATTAGTGGCATCACCTTTTGGGGGGAGATTGGTTGGTGGCAATCCCGTCCGTACTGATGATAGGGGAATAGTCGATATTCCGCACTACCGTTTGCGCACGTAGGATGGGGTGATGTTTAGTTTGGTCTGTGCACGGCCAGGTGTACGGGGAATAGAGGCGCGAGTTGCCAGACTTGTCCCGCTGTGGTGTGCCCGACCGAGTAGATGTAAAGGAGTATTTGGGTTTCATAAATAATGCATAGTAACCGATAGGAGCAATATGCATGTCAAAGGAGTGCAATAAAATTCACAACGGTGGCGGCAGGCAGACTCAACGACGCGCGATAGGAGGCGCACAGACGGAGAAGAAGAAGAACTGTGACGCAGATGACGGCACAAATGAAGACAATAATGCATGAATAATGTCGAAGTTCGCGCATTGGGACGATGACGCGTGGAGAGGCTGTGACAGTGATGCTCTCCTCGAATAGGTCATGTTGGAGGATCGGAAGGATGAAACCGATACATTTGTTGTTGCTGCGTACGTCGACCGTCGTCCCATGCAGAGGAGAAGGTGGAGGACGTGGAGATTGCACGTGACGTGTGCCATTTGTTCGGAGGCAATTGAATTGGAGGAGTTGAACAAGTCAGATTAAATCACACCTCTCTCTAATTGAATTGAATAAAAAAAAAAATTGAAATCGAATTAAATCAAACACCTTTGACATTTTCATGCGGACGGCTCGCATCGGCTGGGTCACCGGAGTCGGTGTGATCGGAGGTTTTTTTTTTTTGAGGAGGCGTGACCACGAATATGCTCTCATGTTTGCGACGTCCCCTACCTGATGCATCAAGCTGGAGGGGGAAAAAATGGCGTACTGGGTTCGAGTCGTCAGAATCCGTCCGCTCCTGTCTCCTCCAACGGGCACCGTCTGGTTGCCGGCGATCATCCTCCTTGAATGGACCGGACTCAAGGGTGGTCCGGGTTTAGTTTGATTTGGACTGAACCTGATGTGATTTTTCAGGCTGCCTACGTACCCTGACCAAGTGATCAAGTCAGACGTAGTTCCTTATTTTGGTGGAGGGATCTAGTCGAAAGCTCCTCCTCACTTCATAGGGAGAATGGGTTCCCCTTTTATAGTGTTTCTGGGGATCTGGAGATCACATCTTGTGGATTAGATGGGATCTCAAATTTATGATCATCAACAAGGATTGACCAAGTTGATCCAGTTCCAAATCTCATCCTAGGCTCCTTAGAGGTTTAGGATATTGATGGATCTAAATCTACTGGATATACAGTCCTAAATCTTCCCCTGGAATTTTTAGAGGGTTAGGATAATGATGGATCTAGATCAATTAGGTTTGTCATATCCAATAAGTTTGACTAGATTAGGATTTTAATCAGTCGATGGGTCGGATTTACTAATGGTGGGTGATCCGGGTCGTGGACCCTCATCAATTTGATCATGGACCGTCGGTATGTGGAGCATAGTTGATAGGCCTCATTTTTGGACCCTACAATTTCCAAACACGCCCCCCGAGTGGAGTAGTGGAACTGATGCACACGTGCTAGATTATATTACAATGCATGGTCACATATGATGCACTTGTCTCAATTTTTGTTTACATCAGAAATTGATGAGATTCATTATTAATATGACTAATTTTTAATTCAATAAATTTTAAACCAATTAAAATGAAATATGTTAAATATGATGACCAGAGATCAAATTTTAGAAACATCAATCTTAAAAAAAAAGAAAAGGGGTCAAATGTGAGTTATGTTTTTTTTTTTTTTTTTTGGATTAAATTTTTCCATACGAGACTAGATCTTTATCTAATCTAAAATCTACAAAAAAAAAAAAAAAAAAAAATCAAAATCTGTGTCATTCTAAGAGAGGATTTCATTCCCATAAACATCAGTACTCATCACAATCGGCAAATTTAAGAAATCAGAATCTAAATTTCAAAAACCACATTAAAAATCAGAATCTCAAAAGCTCCCTATAAATAAACCCTCCATCAGCATTCCAACATCACATACACAGTCTAATCAAGAGAGAGAGAGAGAGAGATGGCGTTCAGTGGCTCATCATTGACCTTCCTCGTCGCAGCCTTGCTAGCGACTGCGCTCTTCATGGAGGGCGCTGGCGCTGCCTACGACCGCCTTCACTCTGTCAAACCGGAGGACGATATCGGGTACGGCGCGATCGGTCGTGATGGCATACCTTGCTCGGCCGGGTCCCACCAAGAGGCCAACTGCAAGCCGACCCCGGTGAATCCGCCGACTAGGGGTTGCCAACCGGTGGACAGATGCAGGGGTGATGGTCCTCCTGCTGATCTCAAGGCGTGATAAGAGTGTACGTTGCATGCGGGCATGTATTTTTTGTATTATTAATTCTTGAATAAAATGGGTCGGTTATGTATTACACATAATATATATATATATATATATATATATATATATGAGTAATGATATAGTGCATTCCGTGCGGACCGTGTGGATCATAGCATATACGTCATTTAAAGAGGTATATGTATCGATAGAGAAATCATACACTTCATTTGAAGGTATTTCACGTCATTTAAATGAGTATATGCATCACTAAGAAGTATACATCTCATTGAAGTATTACATACATCATTTGAATTACATTATCAACAATACCTTCAACGAAGTATATGCTTCATTTACTGAAACATATACTCTTTTAAATGGAGTATATACCGAGTTCGCACGGACCACACCAATCGCATGATTAGGGTAAGTGCTTGCTCTGTTTTTTTTATACTGTTATTATATGTGAGAGTCAATAAGTGGACGGATGAGAATGACATTGCCCCCATTGCATTACAAATTACAATGGTCAAATGGCATGCACAATAAGTACTATCCACGTGTCAATTTTTTTATTATTAGAGATTGATCGGATATTGAGTGGATCTACTATCAAGACATGCTTGTGTAAGATAGTCGGTAGTCTAAGTTATATTTTTATTTAAGTTGATGATAGGATAAAATGAACTAGTTTGTAGAATTAGTAACATAAAAATACAATTCAATGGGGGGGTATAAAATGTATTTCTTTTTTATTTGTTTTATGTGAATACATGTTTCATTACAAGATATATACACATTCCAAAAAATCAAAACACACACAAAAAAAAAAACAAAAAAACTATACGTTGAACTACTCCCAGCGCACATTATCTAATGCATATGAAATAATGAAAGATTAAGACAAATATAATTGTTGATTCGATTGGATGAGCATATGAAAGAAAAAGGGAAAATTATCTAATATATAGCTAAAATATTATGACCAATTTAGATGTACATTATCATAAAAATGATATGACAAAAGATGAAAAAATTTAAACGTCTACTATACAGGTTATATTCACAATTTAGAATCGATAACCTAACATGATATCAGCATCAACTTCTTCTTCTTCTTCTTTTTTTGTACAACGTTACTCATTTCTCGTGGTTCGTCGTTGCACACACATCATACGTATATAGCAAAATTTATAAAAACGGTACATGTATTTGAAAAATTAAAAAATAAACTATAAAAAAAGAGAGAGATGTACAAAAAAAAATAGAGAGGACAATATGGCCTTCATTCCCTCATCCTCGTCGCGGCCTGCTAGTGATGGCGGTGCTCTTCTTGGAGCCCGGCGGTGCCTAAGATGGACGCCTTCACTCTGTCAAACCGGCTGCCACTATCGATATAAAAATAGTTTAGAAAACATGGAAGATGATTGAAGTTTTAAGGCACGAAGATCGCTTTCCTTAAAGTGATCATTGGCCTTACTCAAACGAGTTTGTTAAAAGGTTCTAGCAATTCATTTTCAAGATACAACAAATTCAAGAGTATGCTGATAGAAACTCTGAAGAATTCTCACAACACTCTAGAAAGTCTATAAAACTGGTAATGAAACTGTTCAATGAACATTCTTTAAATAAGATTTGAAGGGATTGTGAAATTTTAAAGTGAACTTTGTTGTTTATCTATCTATTTATATTAGCTTTTTATATTAGGGATGTACTGAGGCAACTTTGTATTTTGTGTGGAGCATCATTGACTTTCTTGCACAAGTGTTCATCTCTCCTACACTTTCCACTACCAACCACCTCATTCATTTCTCATGTCACCCAGCATTTTCCCATGACCTGAAAAATCAAATTGACCACCATTTTCAAGAACCCTCATTTACCTATACATAGACCATCACTTCCCATAAGCCTTATATTTCCTATGCATTGGTAAATCACATTGACCACTTTTTTTCAATATCTACACTTACTCATGCATTGGTACACCACACAAGTCATCATGTACACCAACTTCCCATAACCTATTCCCCATACCAACATTGCCTATAAAAGGAGACCCTCTCTACCATTTTCACCAATTCCACTCAATCTAACTCACTCCACAAAAATCCCAACACCACCTAAAACATACACTTGTACAAGCTTGTCTCTAGTAGCCCAATTTTCATTGTAAACTTGTCTCTCGTAGTGAATATCAAGTTGCCAATTTTTCCTCATCTTTGAGTTGTTCATTCTTCTTCTATTTTTCGGTTGTGAGTCTTGGGCTAGTGTGACTCTGATTGCACTATTTGAGAGCCTCATGTCTCTCCACATGGTATCAGAGCTACAAGGATTATAGTTTGGTGCTTTTCAAAGATTACCTTGGTGAAGAAGTTTGTTCGGAGCTTCGAAGATGGATTCGGGAGGTCGTATTGGCGGACTTGGCTTTGTGGTGCTTTCACAAACCAACTACAAGAGGTGAAAGTCGTGTATGGAGTCCTACCTTCTTGGTGAGGACTTGTGGGAGGTTATTGGTGGGGGTGAGAAGGAGGCTCCGGAGAATATGCCGGAGAATGCTAATGCATTGAAGAAGTGGAAGACTTCTAATGCAAAGGCGGAGTTCATATTGAAGAGATCATTTTTTTGAAAATTATTCGAGCACATCATAGATTGCACATCAACGTGCAATATATGGAAAACCCTTCATGGGTTGTTCAACAAGAAGAACGTTACTCGGTTACAATTGTTGGAGAATGAGTTGGTGAACTCTTCTCAAGGCGATCTCTCTATCTCTCAATTCTTCTTGAAGATCAAAAATATTTGTTCGGAGATCTTTACTCTTGACCCGGACGAACCTATCTCGGAGGCGTGGTTGAAGCGACACATTGTTCGTGGGCTCAAGGAGTACATTTCATATGTCACGTCTATTCAAGGGTGGGCGGTTCAGCCATCCTTGGTGGAGCTTGAGAACCTTCTTGCTTTGCAAGAGTCTCTAGCTCGTCAAGTAGCGGGGTGTTCTACTTCTGATGGTGACGGGAATGCCTTGTTTCCTTCCAATAAAAAATATGGGAAGAAAGACAAGGAGAAGAAGAAGGACGATGGCGACTCCTCTAGTAAATCAGAGGGGAATCGGAAAGGTGTCAAGTGTTACAGTTGTGGTAAACTTGGACACATTAAGAAGAATTACCACGAGAAGCTCAATGGTGGCAATCTTGCTAAAAAAGATGGTGTCGAAGAAGAAGATTGGGGGAATTGTTTCTTGACAGAGGCAACTTCAGTCGATGCCTTAGCCTCCATCAACTTCAAAGAGAATTGGATCATCAATTCCGGTTGCGGCCATCATCTAACCAGCGATGACTCCAAGTTCTCTTCTCTCCAAGATCATTATGATGGCAATGATCGGATTGTCATGGCGGACAACACTATACACCCGGTGGAGAAGGTCAGGAGTGTCATCCTTGGTGGCAAAGGAGGCGACGACGCTATCACACTTAAGAGTGTGTACCATGTTCCGGATGTGAAGAAGAACCTTCTCTCCATCTCCAATACGGTGGACACGGGCCATTATGTCTTGTTCGGGCCACAAGACATGAAGATTCTTCGGATAGTTTCCAAGTTGGAGGGAGACATTGTTCACACCGGAAAGAGGGTAAATGATCCTTTTGTGTTATCTATCTCTTCCTCATATGTTGATAAAATGAGCACCAATGATAGTGCATCCATATGGCATGCTAGACAAGGCATCTTAGCATGGATAAGCTTAATATCATGGTGAAAAGGAACCTTGTTGATGGGCTTCTTTCCTTGAGCACCTTTGGTGGAGGAGAGGTGTGTGAGGGATTCTAATATAGAAAGACACATCGTCTTCCATTCGATAGGTCCCTTTCTCGGTGCACGAATTCCTTGGAGCTCATCCATAGTGACTTGATGGGGCCTTGTTTTACACCATCATATTCGGGCTCTCTTTATATGCTTTTATTTGTTGATGACTTTTCACGGTTCACTTGGGTGTATTTTGTGAAAGAAAAATTAGATGTTTTCTCAAAGTTCAAAGAGTTCAAGGAGACCGTGGAAGGCATGCTGAACAAAAAAATTCGGAGGCTCCGCACAGACAATGGGGGAGAGTTCACTTCCAATAACTTCTCATTTTATCGTGAGCACGGCATTCGGAGGGAGCTTTCATATGCATACACTCCACAACAAAATGGCGTGGCGGAGAGGAAGATTCGTCACTTGGTGGAGACGTGCAAGAGTTGGTTGCATGCGAAGAATTTACCCAAGGCCTTATGGGCGGAGGGTATGGCATGTGCGACCCATATGATCAATCGAGTGCCTCTTAGCCCGATTAACATGAAGTCTCCATATGAGCTCTTGTACGGGGAGAAGCCCGATGTGAAGCATCTCAAGGTGTTCGGATCTATTAGTTATGTTCATGTGTCCGATGCAAAGAGGTCCAAGTTGGATGCCATGGCCAAGAAGTGTATCTTCATTGGCTACGATGAACAGAAGAAGGGGTGAAAATGCATGGATCCCAAAACTCACAAATTCAAAGTTTCAGGGGATGTTGTATTTGATGAGATCACCTCATTTTATGGCCCGAGTGTTGCTAGTCCTGAAGATGTCGGTGCTCTCTCAAACATCAACAATAAGCTGGAGGCCACCGTTAGCTTTCCAGTCTCCTCTAGTGCTCCTACTTCATCAGGTGGCTCTTCTTCTTCGTCGATGGGGGAGCAAAGTGAGAGGGGGAGCCGGATTTCTTCTGTTGATCTGGATGGACAGCAAGAAGAGAATGTGGAATGGGTCTACTCTTCAGCGATCGGAGAGGAAAATTGTGAAACCCATGCGGTATAGCGATGGGGATTTGGTGAACACCATTCCTTGTTTATTTGCCGGTCCTATTGATAAACTTGAACCTTCCTCTTTCAGGGAAGCTAAAGGTGTGAAAGAGTGGGAGGACGCCATAGATGAGGAGATGCGTGCGCTCATCAAGAATGAGACTTGGGTTCTTGTTCCAAAACCCAAGGATGTGAAGCCGTCCACTTGTAAGTGGGTGTATAAGATGAAGCGAAAGGCGGATGGAAGTGTTGAGCGTTTCAAAGCTCGACTTGTGGCTAGGGGTTTCTCTCAAAAAATATGGACAGGACTGTGAGGAAACCTTTAATCTGGTGGCCAAGATGACTTCTGTTCGGGTGGTGATTTCTTTGGCGGCTTCGCTTGGGTGGAGACTATGGCAACTCGATGTCAAGAACGCCTTCTTGTATGGCGAAATTGACAAGGAGATTTATATGGACCAGCCTTCAGGATATGTCTCTAGCACTCATCCGGAGTGTTTGTAAACTCAAGAAGGCTCTTTATGGGTTTAAGCAAGCACCGAGGGCGTGGTATGGTAAAATTGTGGAGTATTTACAATTTTGTGGATATTATGCTTCTAACTCCGATTCTAGTCTCTTTGTGAAGAAGCAAGGGTGTTTCCACATGATTGTTCTCTTATATGTGGATGACATGATCGTCATGAGCAATGATGAAAGGAAGATTGCTAAGCTTCGGTCTAAGCTTTCCATTCAATTCGAGATGAAGGATCTTGGAGAGCTAAACCATTTTCTTGGCTTGGAAGTGGAGAAGGTGGACCTTGGGCTCTTCCTTTCTCAAAAGGGCTATGCGAAGAAGATTGTTAAGAGGTTTAGGTTGAACCAAAGAAAATGGTGTTCCACTCCTCTCGGTTCAAGCATGAAGATTGCTGGTGATGATGGAAAGCTTCTTCCGAACCCTCGCCTATATCGTGCTCTTGTGGGTAGTCTCATCTATTTGACTATCACAAGACCCGACAATGCATTCTCTGTTGGACTCGTGAGCCACTACATGCATGAACCGCGGAAACCACATTTGGAGGCGGCAAAACGCATTTTGAAGTATGTGAATTCTACACTTGACTTCGGTCTTCTTTACAAGAAGAAAGTGGTGTTTTCTTTATGTTGATTCACGAATGTCGACTTGGGTGGTGACTCGGATGATCGGAGGTCAACATCAAGTTATGTTTTTCTATGCGGATCAGCCGGGGTCTCTTGGTGTAGTAAGAAACAGGATTCCGTGTCTATTTCTACTATGGAGGCAAAGTACAAAGCTGCTACTCTTGCTTGTCAAGAGTGTGTGTGGCTTCGGCAGCTCATTGAGGATGTCCATTCTACCATTCACAAGCCAACCACTATTCTTGGTGACGACCAAAGTGCTATCAAGCTTGCTACCAATCCGGTTTGTCACGCAAGAACCAAGCATATCGAGATCAAGCATCATTTCATTCGTGAGAAGGTGCTTGATGGAACAGTCAATGCGGAGGAGGTGCGAAGCAAAGATAATCTTGCGGATATCTTCACCAAATTTCTCTCCAAAGGGCCGTTCAAGTTTTTACGAGCCAAACTTGAGGTTGTACCCAAAAGTTCACTTTAAGGGGGAGTGTGAAATTTTAAAGTGAACTTTGTTATTTATATATCTATTTATATTAGCTTTTTATATTGAAGGATGTAGTGAGGCAACTTTGTATTTTGTGTGGGGCATCATTGACTTTCTTGCACAAGTGTTCTTCTCCTACACTTTCCACTACCAACCGCCTCATTCATTTCCTATGTCACCCACCATTTTCCCATGACCTGAAAAATCAAATTGACCACCATTTTCAAGAACCCTAATTTATCTATACATAGACCATCACTTCCCATAAGCCTTATATTTCATATGCATTGGTAAATCACATTGAACACCTTTTTCCAATATCTACACTTCCCCATGCATTGATACACCACACAAGTTATTATGTGCACCAACTTCCCATAACCTATTCCCCATATCAACCTTGCCTATTAAAAGAGACTCTCTCTACCATTTTCACCAACTCAACTCAATCTAACTCACTCCACAAAAATCCCAACACCATCTAAAACATACACATGTGCAAGCTTATCTCTAGTAGCCCAATTTTGAATGTAAGCTTGTCTCTTGTAGTGAATATCAAGTTGCAATGTTCCCTAATCGTTGAGTTGTTCATTCTTCTTCTATTTTTCGGTTGTGAGTCTTGGGCTAGTGTGACTTTGGTTGCACTATTCGAGAGCCTCGTGTCTCTCCACAAGGATGCCTTAGCAGCCTTTCATAATTTCAGTTATCACCATGAAGACGTGTCTGTTATGAAATTATGAAAGGATGCATTCATTAAGGAAGTGTATGTTGACCAAACAATTCGAATTTCAAAAAATATATGAAATCCAGTAAAAATTAATCATGAAAAAATGTATTCATTGGAGAAGTGCTAAGTGTGCCTAATAATAATAATAATAATGTGCCAAAATGCACCTACACACGCGCACACATGTAGCATATGTGGTCCCCCCTTTGTCTTTTTCAAGACACCCTTCTAGAAATATCAAGTGAAAAAATATTTTTTCATCTTCGGGTACTATTCCTCAAGCATCTACTCCACATATTACAATCTACTTCAACAATCGGCTACGGCTTGATCGATTGTGATGGCTTACGTTGCTCCCACCAAGAGGGCCACTGCCGGCCGAATATTGTGAATCCGCCGAGTAGGGGTTGCGAGCTGATTGAGAAATGCAAGGGTGGTGCTGGTCCTCCTGGGCAGTGAGGGTTAATGAAGTGCTTGCATGCATGCATGTGTTTGTATAATGTTAGATCATCTTCTTATGATGGTGTTAATGGCCGTGTCATGCGCAGCGCATGACTCTCCAGGTGTTAGTTTTTTTTGTTAGGGACTGATCGGATCCAGTAGTATATATTGACTAGATCTAGTCTAGCTAGATACATGTTTATGTAGTTAATTAAGAATCTAGGTTTTAGAAGGTCTTTCTTAAAGTAAGAATCTTCGAATCGCTTACTTCACGACTTCAATTTTGTGCTTGTCCAAGGTGCGGATTTACATAAGCATTTTCAAGGGTTTTTGCAAGGGTTATATGACTTCAATCTGTTAGGTTATTTGTATTTCCCCCTTTATATATATATATATATATATATATATATATATATATATATATATATATATATATATATATATATATATATATATATCTTATCCCAATTTTAACTTGCTCTTATTTGACTTGTGGGAGGGAAAATCTTTGTATTGAGGAGTAAAACGTAGTAGATGTATATTTGGATATGGGGGTAAGGGTAGATTTCTCCCTTACACCCCGGATCTGGGTTTCATCACCGCACTGTAACATTGGGCGTTCCCTTTTTTTAGTAATGAAATTTTAAGTTCGAATGCCTACCTTTTCACAAAAACAAAAAAAAATTTATCAGGAGATTTTTATTTCACTTTAATGCGGAATTATATAAAAAAATATAAAAAAAATAGCACATTTATCTATAGTTTATAACTTTTTTATGACACAAAGGGGGTAATTCATTTTTAATCGTCTGGCTCATCATTTATATCTTTATTCTCCCATATATCCAAGCTTGTCAATTATCCAAAAAAATCCGAATCCGATCCGAATCCGTATCCGAAAAATCAGAATTATCCAATATTCGAAGATCCGGAGTGAGGATATGGATATCAGTCTATCCGATTCGAAAAATATCCGTATCCGACATATACTATAAAAATATATATATTTGTCTTATATATTGCCACATTGTTATCATGTATGATTTTTCATAATGATAATATATTATAATACTATTAAATTTTCAATGTATGATATAAGAAAAAGATAATAAGCCTTAAAATATCAATTTTAATTTTGATATCTCTCTAAAATATTACCTGATTGTCCAAAATAATGTTAATATTCAAACATGTCAATTATTCAAAAAATATCCGTATCCGATCTGTATCCGAAGGGATCCAAATCCGAAAATTAATATCATTTTCAAATGTTTGATTTGAGAACAATAATGATTTCCTAGCCCCAATTTAAGCCCATGCGGTGGCATGTGCTTAATACTTATTATGGGGGGGGGGGGGGTGGAATTTCCGGTGATCCCCTCTTAGGCTGGATCCTCTTCAATCCAGGTTTTGGAAGTAGACCCGGGACGGTGTGAGCTTGGACTCTCCTCCTCGTCGGTCCGTCTAGAACTTCCGTTCCTCGTCGTCTTCTCCTTCTTCTAGGTACCTGCAACTCACACCAGTGTGGTGCTGGCTAACGCCCCTCCGACGCTCAAGTCAGTGGTCCCTCCCTTTTGGAGAAGAAGAACTCAAGACACTTGAGAATCAGAAAGAGAGAGAGTCAGGATTTTGCATACCTTGGATGGGAGACGATGTCCCCCTTCTATACTGAGCGGGGGTGTGCCGGTTTAGACCTTGCGGGGTGACCATAACGTAATATGGAATCTCTACGTGGCCTCTGGATCCTAGGACACGTGTCGCTTAGGGATCATCATTATCCTACAACTGTTTTTCTAACATACTGTCCTTTTTGGTGTCAGGGGATATTTCCTTTGTTAACTGTTCTACTTCTGGGAATGGCTTGTGGCCGACCTACTTTTCAGTTCAGGCTCTACAGCGGCCCACGCTCTAAGTCGGTCAACATAAGATACCCGTCCTCATGCTTTCATTGACCAATTGTTCTACCTTGGTCGGGCACGATCCTGGTCTGACTTATCCTGGTCGGGCGCATGTTTTGCCCGACCTGACTAAGTCGAGGTTGACCACTTATCTGTTCAGAGGGTGAAATGGTTCCACTCTAGTGGTCTTGAGCACGCGTCTTCTTCATAAATGCCATCTGGGCGGTTCTTTTCGAATTTTCAATTTTTACCGCTTCGTTTTCCCCCAAACCGTCGTGACGGTTGGGCTTCCAATCTGAACCTCACCTATATATGTGAACCGTTATTGCGGCTTCTCACACCTTTTGCGTTTAGGTATATTTTTCAAAGCAAAATTTCATTGTTCCCTTGTCCTTTCGCTTCTACACCCTACTCCAATGGCTCACGACCCAGACAATGTAACCGTGGAGGAGTATATGGGAGAGATGCCTCCTCCTTCAAGATCCTGCTTCGTTCTAGATATACTCTGGCCAGGTGGAAGCTGGCAGGATCCTCTTCCCATTATCCATGCTGATAATGGAGATTTTGAGCTTCTTTAGCTTTCATCCCCTCCAGCTCGTCCCTATTGAAGTCATGGAATAGGCCTGTTGTTTGGCCTATTTTTCAAAGCAAACTCATATTTTTGTCATAGGTATTTTGGTCATTTTCCTATTCTAGGGCTTGTACATCTTGTAACTATAAAAGGAACCTTTCGGTCACCATTACAGAATACAATATTATTATTCAATCTATTTCTTCTTGGTATCAGAGCCGCAAAGAAACCCTAGGGTTTCACAAAAAAAAAATTTCATCACGGGTCGTGGTGATAATTATCGTTTCCTCTCTCGGATCGAGATTTGAGTTTTTCTTCTTGCAATGGATCCAACGCCGAAGGACCCCACTGTCGGTGTCGTCGGGAAGGCCTCCGAATGGCCGCGTTGTGTTGTCGGTGCTTTCGGAAAGGGTCCCGGCGGTGCGCGGGTGCGCGTGCGTGTGTGGGGTTTCTTCAGGGATTCGGATTGGATGCGTGCCCTGGCGGGGTCGGTCGGATCGTCTTCTCGGAAGGGTGAGGGGTGTCGTTCCTGGTTGAGGCGCCCGATAGCGGCTCAAGAGGATTCAGGGGTTTGTGTGATCGCCACCTGCTTTTTCTAAAAAGCAGGAAAAGGGGTGGGGTTGGATTTGATCGCCTACGTGGGGAGTTTGTGGGGTCTCCGCTCTGAGATACGGATATACCGTACACAGAGGTGAAAAACAGGTAATCCTATTCTGCTTCCGTGGCTTGACTAAAGGAGTCTTGGGACATAGGGGGTGTAAGTGGGGTGTGTATAGAGGGCGGCTAGTGGGGTCAATCCGTCTGGTGAGGGGCAGCTAGCAGGGTTTAGCCATCCGGGGCCTGGTCTGGTTTGGGCAGGACTTTGGTAGGAAATGGATTTGGTTTTGGACAAGGGCTAAGCTAGGTTTAGCTCGGGTTTCTGGAGGGTGGGATGAGAGGGTATTTTATGTAGGGAAATGGGTATTTCTCTCACAAAAGGGGCTCTCTCTCTCTCTCTCTCTCTCTTGGGATTTCTAGTGGGGAAGTGGGATGTTGGTGTTGAATGGTTGGAGGATCGATTGAGGGTGCAACCGAGGGGGTAGGGGTCGAGGGAGTTAGCGAGGAGGTGAGGGCGTCGTTGGAGGCCCTCGTTGGGATGTTGGATAGGGAGGCCACAGAGGCCAGGGCTGAGGAGGAGGAGAGTAGGGCTATGGGTTCCTTTGCGGAGTTTATCTCCGGCATTGGGGGATAGGAGAGGCTAGGGATGAGGCCGGGGAGGCCGAGGGTATGGGCACCGGGGCTGCAGAGGCCGGTGTTGGTGTTGGGGCTGAGGCCGAGGAGGCCGTGTTCGAGGAGGATGAGGAGGAGGAGACGAGGCCGAGGTGGATGCTCCTGGGTCCACACGGGCCGTGGTATGTTCCTAACCTTTTAGCCTTAGCCTTTTTATTTTGGTGTATATGCATGTGTTTTGGTTGGTATGAACATGTTTTATATGTGTATTATACTCGTATATGTGTGTTTTAAATAGGGATGCTTGTGTATAAGTTAGTCACGGTGGGATGTGTAAGCATGCTGAGATGGGTTTGTTTTTATAGGGAGGGGGACAATTTCTATATATATATCCATGTTTGTTATATGCATATAAAGGAGAGAGAAATGATATAGCTAATATGCTTGCATGCGATACTTTTCCACGTGTATGTGATTTCGTACGTGTTTGATCGTGGTAGGGCATGAGGGAGTGTATGCATGCATTTCATGGGTTCGAGTGCTTTCTATATTTTTTAGGCGTGTTTAGGGAAAGTACATAAGCATGATAGGCCGTGCCGTGAGAAAGAGTGTGAGTGGTGACCACGGTGGATGATATATTTTTGTTTGCATGCGTGGTCATATGTAGTTTCTTATTTTCATGCTTCGGTCTTTTATTTTAGTATATGGAAGTTTTACTTTGCTAAGCATGGTTTAAAATGAATTCATAGATTTTGGATTCTCACCTCTTGATTTTTTTAACTAACCCATTTCTTCTTCGTTTGTTTGTAGCGGCCGAATCGTATCCGGGCTTTATGGCACGGGACGAAGAGGTGGTATGATGCCTTGGGGCAGGAGGAGAGGAGCTTAGTGGATGGGGCGGGCTTCCGCTCCTTCTTTTTGATCGAGTCGTTCCACGTCCATCGCCCATATGAGGAGGCATTGGCGAAAAGATGGGACCCGGAGAGCTGTACGTTCATCCTCCCTACCGGCGCTGTCATCCCGACGCTCGAGGACGTCCATTGGATCACTGGCCTTCCGGTCTTGGGGGAGGCAGTGATTGCGGCCACCCTTGCGGACTACAGGGGGCTTTTCCGAGAGTTGATCGGGGAATGGGAGTTCGTGGAGCGGGAGCGGACGCTGAACGGGATCCCTTTGGGGAGGCTTTCGGGGCAGTATGGCCTCGGTTCCTTTACAGAGCGTCAGAAGGGAGAAGCTGCAGCCAGCTTCGAGAGGAGGCGGGTGATGATCGAGGCGAGAGAGGCGGCCGCATGCCCACAGAGGGCACGGAGGGATTTGAGGGCGTTCTTTCTTTATTTCTTCGGCCGGGTCCTCTTCTCGACGGCCTCCGACTAGGTTTCTTCTGATTCTCTCCTGCTGATGAGGGACCTGGAGGGTATGGGGCGCTATGCTTGGGGAGCGGCGATGCTTGCCCATTTATTCACGGAGCTCTCGAAGAAGGTCAAGAGGGCCGGGGGAAAGAACCTTGGCGGCTTCGCGCCATTTCTTCAGGTATGTGTAGGTGGTAAGTGTCTTCTTCTTGGTTTTAGCTCACTTGATCGTGATAATTTCCCTCTTGCTTTGCTAGGTCTTCGGGTACGAGCATTTCACCATTGATCGCCCGACTTTGGCTCCGTTTGATCATGCCCTCCCTTGGGCTATGAGATGGGAACCCCGGGGGTCTTCTCGCTTGCACCGCCTTGCCCACTTCCGAGAGGCCTTCCGCGTCTTGTCAGAGGAAGAGGTATAAGTTTTTCTTCGAACTTCCTTGGTTTGTATTTGGTTTTCTTTTGACTAAGCGCTCTTATTATTTCGATGCTTTTTTTAGATGACGTGGAGGCCTTACTCGGGAGAGGTTCCCGAGGCTCTGGCGCAAGACGTCTGGTTGATCTACTTCAATGAGGTCGTGTTCCATGCGATCAGCCGGGTCGTCCGCCAGCTTGGGTATCATCAGTGGGTGCTCGATCCTCTGCCGCGGCGCCCCTCGATTCCGGTGGCTGGGATTCCTCGGGACCCGAATCTCCCGAGGAATTACGCTACGTATGTGGCGGGATGGATGGGCCGAGGCGTCTTGGTGGAGCGTCATCCTGAGGTGCCTTAGAGTGACGAATACCTAGCTTGGTATCGTCAGGAGTATGCAGGTATCCTCGGGACGATGGAGGAGGAGATTCCGGATGCCTACGTAAGTTTGGAAACCCTCCTTCTCTTCCTCGTTCTCCTTTGCTTGAATATTTTTTGAATGGTATTTGCTTTTGAAGGTTGAGTTGAATGAAATGGAGAAGAGGCTCAAGACCGCCAATGAGCACCTCCAAGCGCGGGCCAGGCAGATAGAGGCGTTGCGGGTACAGAGAGGATGCTTGCAGGACCAGGTCCGAGTCCTCGAGGCTCAGGTGGATGCTCTGTTGAGAGCGAGGGCCGACGGTGCTTCCTCTTCTTCCGCCCCTCCGCCTTCCATGGTTTCCGAGCGAGAGCTCGAGCTGGCGAGAGAGTTAGATGCGGCCCAGAGTGAATTGACGGCCACACGGATGGAGCTGGGCCAGACGAGGGTGTAGATACCCCAATTTTGACCGTCCAGAGAGACAGAAATACTTCAAGTAACACACGGAAATATCCCACAAGTGGACACCAATAGAGAACCAAAGGTTCGGTAAACCGGAAACCCTAACCCTAGCCTTGACCTAAACCTAAACCGGAAACCCTAAAAACTTGACCTAACCCCAAACCCTAGCCCGAACCCTAGCCCTAAACCCTAACCCTAGCCTTAACCTAAACCTAAACCGGAAACCCTAGAACCTTGACCTAGCCCTAAACCCTAACCCCAGCCTTGACCTAAACCTAAACCGGAAACCCTAGAACCTTGACCTAGCCCTAAACCCTAACCCGAACCTTGACCTAGCCCGAAACCCTAACCCCAAACCCTAGCCCAAACCCTAAACCTAAGCCAAACCCTAACCCAGACCTAAACCTAAACCTACCCTAAAAACCAAAACCCTAAAAACCTAAAGTCCCTGGAAAGGGGCGGCTAGCCCTAACTAGCCGCCCCTCACTGGGCGGCTAGTTTACACTAGCCGCCCCCCTAACCGCCCCCTGGCCGACTTTGGACCAGTTCCCTGGATGAGACATAAAGCAATATTAAATGCTGATCATTGCGGCGGGTCATGACCTTTAGCCGCCCTCTCTTGGCCGGATCAAACCAAATAGCCGACCCAAGCCACCGCTTGTCAGAGATGGGACGTTTGGCAGGTCATGATAGGGGCGGCTACCAGGAAGTAGCCGCCCCATCCCGGGCGGCTAGTTAGCACTAGCCGCCCTTCACCTGGTCTCTGATAGAAGAACCAGAGAATTAATGAGAGGTCCAATCGAAGCCAACCCACTCCATTACCCTCGGGATATTTTCCAACCTCTCTTTTACTATAAATAGAGGGGTCCCAAGCCCAAATAGAACATGAACAAAACCCACAAAATCACCAAGTAATCCACAACATCAACAACCCACAAACCCCCTTGTCCAACCTTCCCCCACTTGAAATACCAAGAGAGGGAGAGAGAGAGAGAGAGCCCCCCTTTTGTGAGAGAAACACCCATTCCCTACATAAAATACCCTCTCATCCCACCCTCCATAAACCCAGGCTAAACCTAGCTTAGCCTCTGCCCAAGACCCCACCCTTTTCCTACCAAACCCATGCCCAAATCCCCCAGACCCTGGACGGCTAACCCTAGATAGCCGCCCCCTGGCCGACGGCTAAACACAACTAGCCACCCCCCTATCCACACCCCATATCAACATCCCTTTGACCAATAACTCCTTTAGTCAAGCCCGGAGGCAGAATAGGATTACCTGTTTTTCACCTCTGTGTACGGTATATCCGTGTCTCAGAGCGGAGACCCCACAAACTCCCCACGTAGGCGATCAAATCCAACCCAAACCCTTTCCTGTTTTTAGAAAAAGCAGGTGGCGATCACAAACCCCCTTGAATCCTCTTGAGCCGCTGTTGGGCGCCTCAGCCAGGAACCACACCCTCACCCCTTTCGAGAAGACGATCCGACCGAGCCTGCCAGGGCACGCATCCGATCCGAATCCCCGAAGAACCCCCACACACGCGGATTTCTCGACACCGACAGAGGGGTAGGGCTTCTCGAGCTGAGGAGGAGATGGACCGGTTGAGGTCCATGATGGCCTCAAGAGAGGAGGGTTTCATTACCCTAGGCCGTGAGAGGGACTCCCTCCAGATGAGGGTGTCGGAGTTGGAGGCTTCAACGGGCGTCCCTGGAGGTTTGATGGGGGACTTGGTTCGTTCGCTCCAGGCGGCCGGGGATAGGGACCAAGAGGCGCTCAGGGCATCAGAGGTGAGGGCGCGGGAGTTGGAGGAGAGGTTGAGGGCTGCCGAGGATCGGGCTAGAGGGACAGAGAGTCGCCTCCGACAGAGATTGGAGAGGAGAGATAGAGATATGCAGCAAGTCCGTCTTTGGGAGGCGACTATGAGGGGTAAATTGGTTGGAGGGGGCTTTATGACTGAGGCGGACCTCGACATTCTTCCGCTTGAGCCTGACCATTCTCTCTCGGCTTCCTTGGCTACCGGGGCCTCCTTCATCCGTGCTTCTCGTCCTTCGGCGTCTCGGAGTCGTGGGATATATGCGAGGGTTGCGTCCTCGGTTCGAGAGACTCCTGCCGCTCCTGACGTTCCAGAGGTTCAGTCCTCTCCTCGGCCACCGCTGCCTTCTCAACCAAGCCAGGATGTTCCTCCTACTCGGCCTCCAGCAGATGACGATACGCCGAGGTATAGCTTCCTTGTGTCTTGGTTTTAGGTAGAAGAATGGTGTATATGCAAGGAATTCATGCTTTTCTTCTTTTCTTTTTGACTCAGGTGATTATTTTGGTGAAGTATAGCTCAAGACTTCGAAGTTTTGAAGCTCTCGGTGGACAAGATTCCTTTTTTATGCACTCCCTTAGTTTTTAGAAGAACAATCTATGTTTATGGTTTTGGTGGGACAATTTAATTTCTTGTTTTGTATGCATGGTTTAGCATGGATTATGGATACGTATGTGCGTGTAGGTGAATCTTGGCTTTTATAGGTTTGATTCATGGATGGATGTAGGGTTTTGATATATAATTGTTTTAGCATGGTATCTATATATGTTTTGTGTATGAATATGTGTATGAAATGTGTACATGTAGGTTTTGGAAAGAATTAATCTTTATAGGTAAAGAAGTGTTGAAGAGTTGATTGGATATGGGCTGACTTAGCTGAAATGGATGCAGGCAAGGGGCGGCTAGTGTAAACTAACCGCCCAATGAGGGGCAGCTAGTTAGGTTTAGCCGCCCCCTGCCTGGGGCATCCTCACCTGAAACAAAGGGCAGGGGCGGCTAGTGTAAACTAGCCGCCCAGTGAGGGGCGGCTAGTCGAGTTTAACCACCCCCTGCCTGGGGCAATTTGGTTCTGCTGCTCCTGTCTGCTGCTGCCGCTGAAAGTCTTTGTGACCGTTTCAACCTTCGGGGCCTATAAAACATTCCTTCCAGGGACCAAGTGTTAAATCTGTCCGGATTGTGCCCCAACACTGACTTTCGAGCTCTTTCTTGCTTGAATTGTCAAGAGCTACAATCCATCTTAAGCTGAAATGGAAAAGATAATGCGAGAAAGTAAAGTGCGAGAGACCATGCTTTAGTATGCAAGGAAGGGATTCCAAGTGCGTGAGAAAAAAAAACTCTTAAGGGTGTGTAAAGGTGGGACAATTTCTTCTCAGGCATGTGCGGTAAGGGCACGAAATGAGTGGGGACAATTTTAATATTTAGGCACGGGGGGTCAACTTTAATATTCCGAGAAAATCGAACGCCAAGGTGTTTTGGAAAAGGAAAATGCAAGCTTATGCGTAAGTGTAGTTGGCGTAAGGGGGCATTTTAGTTTTTCAATGGTTTCTTACGTGAGAGGGTAATGTTCTTGACTTTTTGAAGTAAAAGATGCCATCAAGTTCCTGTGGAGGAGCCCTTGCGGTCACCCATGTCCAAACCAGGATTGTATTTGAACGGTATAAGCCTTAAGTGTCGATTTTTCTAGGTTCATGGTTTTCAAATGCTTAATCGTATTATTCTAAACATGCTGAAAAATCCATGAGTGTACCAAGAGTCGAGTCAAATAAGCTTCTCTTGGATAGGCAAGTTTCTAAGTGAACTCATGTGAGTGTGTGTAGTTTTAAATCTGGACATGATCTACCTTTGGTCGAAATTTCGCCTTTCCCGGCAGACGTAGTTCAATTTAGAATCCCATTACGAAAAAAAACGTGGGGGGGGGGGGGAATTGGGGTAAGAGTAATATCTTCCTTTCGCGCAATATTTTAGAATTGTCCCAGTCTAGCACATGTCTTACTTTCTAGGTCCCTCTGGCTTTCTTCTTTTTATCACTTCTTTATTTTGGATGGAAAGTACAATCCGTTGTTTGGACCTGTACTGGTATAGCCATTGTCTAGCGTATACCGTGCGTAAAGGTGTGAAAGCCTGCTAAAATAGAGAGTTTAACCCGTTTCACTTGGGTGTTATTTTCTTTTGTTGGCCTCTCATTGCCTGATTTTTTTTTTGATTTGAGTGGGGGGGGGGGGGGGGCTCTTCTGTTTTTCTCCCCGATTCTTTTCATGCTTCCCCTCTAGAAGTGTTTGTATAGTGCCAGAGCCAGTTTTGGGACATATGCCAGGTCTAGGTAACTCCTCATTTTGACCTAGGGTTAATACGAGTGGGGCGGAAATAAGGGATGTTTTGCTTTGGGGGTTTTAAATTGTCCCAGTCTACGGGGTAGGCAATTTCTCTTCTTTCGGGTGAATCTAGTCCAGTTATACGTGTGTGAAGAAAACAACATGATTTGGCGTAGATGTGTTTAAATAGATACGAGTTTATCTTTGAGAGTCTTATAATTCTATCATCAAGTACTAAACGCTGGAAATCGCAGGAAGGAAGAATAATAGTTCTTAAGTATTGAAAGCTATTCATGCATGAAATTTCTTTAGTTAAAGTGCGTTCCATGAACCTGGAACCTCGACTCCTTCGGCATCTACCAGGCGGTAGGCATTCCTGAAATAGGCATGGGTGATCACATAGGGTCCCTCCCATGTGGGTTGCAACTTCCCACTTGGGTGAGGCTGTCTTGATGGCATGATTTCCTTAAGTACTAATTCCCTGATTTCAAATTTTCTTTTTATTACCTTCTTTTCAAATGCCCTTGCCACCCTTCTTTGGTAGGCCTGGGCATGGTCTGCCGCTCTTAATTTATATATTACTTTTTTTATTTTTCGAAAGTGTGAAGACAAATGCATACTTATGGTTTTGAAAAGGCCTGTGTCGACGAATTGATATGTTTTTGGAAAGAGAATGGGGATAAAGTTTGAAAAACAGTTTTGTTTTTAGAAGGGAAGTATGGGAAGATAGTTTGAAAAAAATGCTTTTGGCGGAAATCATGGAAGTACGGCTTTGTAAAACATTTAGTTTTGAAGAAGCGCAGATTTGGAAAACATTTTTGTTGTGAAGAAGAGTGTGGGATACATGTTTTTTTTTTTGCAAATATTTTCATTGTTTTTGGAAAACATGTAAAGAAAGTTTGGGAAAGTGTTTTATTTATTATATTTTTGGTAGCGTGGAAATACGGTTTTGTAAAACTTTTGTTTTGAGGGAGAGTGTGGAAAACATGTTTTTAGAAAATATTTTTTTTTTTTGGAAAACAGAGTGGAAGTAAAACTGGAAATAGGTATGTTCAGAGTTGGGAAATGAAAGCTGATTAGCATGTATTTTTGGATTTTGGTTTCTTTTAGGAAAGCAGGTAAACAAACACGTATAGGGTGACGAAAGACGAAAGCTGATAAACAAATATTTTGATCTTTTGATTTTTAGAAAAAGCTGTAAACAAATATGTACAGGGTGTGACGAAAGCTTACCCAGGGGGATTGGTACCTGGATCTTGGATTCGCTTTGTTTCCTCGAGTCGGCTTCGCTCGGTTGGCCGGCTGATGTTCGGTGGGGGTCCCCTATTCCCGAACTCTTCTTCCCTGAGTCTCTTCAAGGGCCTTCCTTGATGGAGCAGTTCTTCGTCGATGGAGCATGGATGCCAACATGCGAGCACCTCTAGCCGGATGCGCATGGCACAGACGCTCCAATTCTGGGCCCGTGTTTCGTTAAAGCGTGCTTCTCCCCATATGGATACTACTTTCCCGCGGTACGGGAAGCGAAGACATTGGTGTCGGGTGGATGAGACAGCTTCGATGCTGTTGAGCCATGTCCTCCCAACAATCAGAGGGTGGGGTGATTGAATGTTCATTACCATGCAGTTAACGATGGTGGAGATTGGGCCGATCTTCAGTGGGAGCGTGACCAGTCCGCAAGCGTTCTTGCGTGTACTGTCGAAGGCATAAATGTATTCGTCTGAGGGCTCCAATCTTGGAACCCGGCCTTCTAGCTTCTGGTAGGCGGAATATGTAAGAATGTTAGTTTCTGCTCCCGTGTCGATGAGAATGTGCCGCAATTCCCTCCCTCCAAGTATGGCAGTGATTGCGAGGGGTGCGGAGCGTGCTCCGGCTTTTGCGACTTCATGGGGGAGGAAGGTGATCGAGTTGGGCTCCGTAAGATCGTTTGGTGGATGCAGGGTCGTGGTTGGTTCTTCTGAAGGATAGTTGTTGTCGTAAGGGGACCCAGGTGGACTGCCACTTTCACCCTCGTTCCCCGGTCGTAGGGCTACTGTGAACATATTACGTATCGCCCAGTTGTTCTCGTTCTCGTACTGGAGGCGCGCCTTTCCCCAGATTGTCAGAATACGACTCAAGAAGGGCAGTCGAAGGCATTGGTGCCGGGGGGAACAGATAGCTTGGATGCTGTCTAACCATGGTCGCCCCAACATCAATGGGTACCTTGTGTCGATGTCGGCCACCAAGCAGACTACTTCACAGATAAGAGGGCCGACGGACAGCTCGAATGTTCCGGGGCCGCGGAGAGTCTTCCCGGTATGGTTGAAAGCTTGAATAGTATGGTGGGCCGGTTGGACGGGAGGACGGCCTAGTCCGGGTATCTTTTGGTAGGTGGAGCACGTCATTATGTTCATTCTTGACCCTGGATCCACGAAGATGTTGTTTAGCCACAACATTTGAAGTCGTCCGCGGATGTGTAGGGGGTAGACTCGCAGTCTGGGATCCGGGAGGTCTTGGTCAGTGAACGAAATGGTCATTGGGCGGCGGGGGCCGTCGACAGTGTCGGTACTCTTGGAGGACCCGTTGTCGTTCGGATGCAAATCATCCGACGTACATTCCCCTCCTTCGGGTCCTTTGCTAGCTCCTTCGGGGATCTCCTCAAATGGCTCTTCTTCTTCGTCTTCTCCCGGGTTTTCTAGTCCGCTTTCGTCGAACTCGATGTTGATGATGCGGGAAGGGCGAGAAGTGCATCTTCTTCTTCGCCATAGAGTATGGCAAGGTCATGGTTGTCGAGGTTCAGCTGGAAGGGCTCGTTCTGCTCTTCCTCCTCGGATTCTTCGGACAGACTGTCGTCAGTGACATCTTCTGAACTGCTTGGTTGTGGTGATGGTTGTCTCCCTCTCCTGACCATGTTTACCATGTGGGCTCCAGATGTGAATGCTTGGTTGTGACCTGGCAATGGGTTAGTAAAAATGCCAAGTGGCTTGGAGGCTCGAGAATTGCCCTGGTTTAAGTGGCTTTTGATCATGGCCCAATCAAGGCGCCTGTCATCATTTAAATCATAAATAAAATCCCAAAAAATAATGCATTGTTCTACGGTATGACCATGCTGTTGGTGGTATTGACAGTAACGCAGTCTGCTGGCCCCAAGTGTCGGTGTCGTCGGGAAGTCCTCCGAATGGCCGCGTTTGTGTTGTCGGTGCTTTCGGAAAGGGTCCCGGCGGTGCGCGGGTACGCGTGCGTGTGTGGGGGTTCTTCGGGGATTCGGATCGGGAGCGTGCCCTGGCGGGCTCGGTCGGATCGTCTTCTCGGAAGGGTGAGGGGTGCCATTCCTGGTTGAGGAGCCCGATAGCGGCTCAAGAGGATTCAGGGGTTTGTGTGATCGGCACCTGCTTTTCTAAAAAGCAGGAAAAGGGGTGGGGTTGGATTTGATCGCTTACGTGGGGAGTTTGTGGGGTCTCCGCTCTGAGACACGGATATACCATACACAGAGGTGAAAAACTTGTAATCCTATTCTGCTTCCGTGGCTTGACTAAAGAAGTCTTGGGACATAGGGGGTGTAAGTGGGATGTGTTTATGGGGGGCGACTGGTAGGTTTGAGCCGTCTGGTCAGGGGCGGCTAGCAGGGTTTAGCCGTCCAGGGTCTGGTCTGGTTTGGGCAGGACTTCGGTAGGAAATGGGTTTGGTTTTGGACAGGGGCTAAGTTAGGTTTAGCCCGGGTTTCTGGAGGGTGGGATGAGAAGGTATTTTATGTAGGGAAATGGGTATTTCTCTCACAAAAGGGGCTGTCTCTCTCTCTCTCTCTCTTGGGATTACTAGTGGGGAAAGGGAATGTGGATTGTGGGATGTTGGTGTTGAATGGTTGTTTTTGAATTGGTGGTGTTGTTTAAAGGCTTGGGACCTCCTCTATTTATAGTAAAAGAGAGGCAGGGGAATGTCCAGGGGGTAATAGAGTGGGTTGCCTTCGATTAGACCCCTCATTAATTCTCTGGTTCTTCTGTCAGAGACCAAGTGAAGGGCGGCTAGTGCTAACTAGCCGCCCAAGATGGGGCGGCTACTTCCTAGTAGCCGCCCCTATCATAACCTGCCAAACGTCCCATCTCTGAAAGTCGGTTACTTGGGTTGATCCGGCCAAGGTTGGGCGGCTAAAAGTCATGACCCGCCGCAATGATCAGCATTTAATATTGCTTTATGTCCCATCCAGGGGACTGGTCCAAAGTCAGCCAGGGGGGCGGCTAGTGCTAACTAGCCGCCTGGTATGGGGCGGGTAGTTAGGTCTAGCCGCCCCTTGCCAGGTACTCAGGGTTTTTTGGGTTTTAGGGTTTTTCCTAGGTGGGGTTCTGGTTTGGGCCAGGGTCTGGTTTAGGGTAGGGTTTTTAGGGTTAGGGTTTTAGGTTTAGGTCCGGGGCTAGGGTTAGGGTTTAGGCTTAGGTCCGGGGCTAGGGTTAGGGTTTAGGCTTAGGTCCGGGGCTAGGGTTAGGGTTTCTAGGTTTAGGTCCGGGGCTAGAGTTAGGGTTTCTGGTTTAGGTCCGGGGCTAGGGGCTAGGGTTAGGGTTTCTGGTTTAGGTCCGGGGCTAGGGTTAGGGTTTAGGCTTAGGTCAGGGTTAGGGTTTCCGGTTTCTTGAACTTTGGTTCTCCACTAGATGTCCAAAATGTGGGATATTTCCGTGTTTTACTTGAAGTATTTTCTGTCTCTCTGGATGGTCAAAATTTACTGCTTTATATCTGCATCCATTTCCTTGAACCATTTCACACGCATCATGGAATCCCGCATAGAGGAGGAGATACTAGAGGAAAGAATCCACCAAGAGGGTCAGGCCATGCAATTCCTGACCCATCTAGGGGAAAAGATGGCCAGTCTAGGATACCAATCCGTAGAGGACATGTTTCATGACCTCGCTGACTACCGTCAGGTCAAAACCCTGAGACAGGAGGCCCCTGTCGAAACCCCTAAGGCCATTCCCAAAACCTCGTCCACACCCAGCCACTCGGTCAATCCGAGTTTTTTTCCGTTCACCCCCCTTTCCCCGCGAATCCAATATTCCCAACCGTTTCCACCCCAGGCCCTTACCAGGCCACCCCAAACCCGGGACCGCTAGGCAGCCCTCCTAGGGGAGAAACGCTGGATGAAACCATCCGGAGAATCCTCTCCGAGACTGGTCCCTCAGCCCCCAAGCATATGTCTATACACAACCTGAGACAAATCCCGTCAGTCCATCTACCAGAAGTATTCAAAATCCCCAAATTCCACCAGTATAATGGTTGTGGAGACCCAGACATCCATTTAACTGCCTTTTATCTAGACGCCCGCCCCTTTCTAGATAATCAACCTTTGCTAGTCTTTCTCTTCCAGAAATCATTGGAAGGAGAAGCACTACAATGGTTCTCCACCCTCCCTGTAGATCACTTGTCGAATTTCTCGGCTGTAAGCGAGAAGTTCTTGGGCCGCTACGGTTACCAGAGGATCAGAACCCCCTCTATTTCGGATTTAACCGTGGAAAGAATGAGGCCTAGGGAGGAATTTGAACAATACGTGTCTCGGTGGTGCACACTTGTCCACCGGACCGGCCTGCAACTCACAGAATGTCAAGAAATTGACATGATGTTACAGAGCTTGAGTCCAGAGCTTCGTACGAGCCTTTCGTACGGAGACTGCACTACATATCAGCTTCTAATTGACTGCCACAACGGGATTTTCCGTTGTGCAGCCCCAGTAGTCCAAACCCAGTCCCCACCTATCAGCCATAGGGTTGGACAACCGCCTCGTAAGGCACAAACCCCCACGGTAGAGGGGATTATTACCCAAGTATCGGCACTCTACCCGAACAGAGCACGAGTTCCTGATCGAGGAATGGCTCTGAGACAGTACACGTCCGGTTCATCCAGGTATGCGCCGCCTCGGCCAATCAACCAAAACTTCACTACTCGATCAGTACCCGTCCCCGTGCCGACACAACAAAACCCGGTAATCCAAAGTTCCCCGGTCCAAAGCCCTGCAATTTCAAGACAAGGCCAGCCTAGGATCCCTTTCTATTCCACCTTCCTAAGAAGTCAGAACCCAAATCCTAGGCAGCCCTCCCAAAATACTTAAATGAGGTCTCCCCTCTGACATCCTATGATCAGAGACGAATGGGAAAAGGGGACTCTTACCCTCCCCTCCCAGAAACACTAACTAGGATTTTTAGGGTACTAATGGACACGAATAATACCGTAGAACAATGCATTGTTTTTCAGGATTTTATTTAAGATTTAAATGATGACAGGCGCCTTGATTGGGCCATGATCAAAAGCCACTTAAACCAGAGCAATTCTCGAGCCTCCAAGCCACTTGGCATATTTACTGACCCATTGCCAGGTCACAACCAAGCATCCACATCTGGAGCCCACATGGTAAACATGGTAAGAAGAGGGAGACAACCATCACCACAACCAAGCAGTTCAGAAGACGTCACTGATGACAGTCTGTCCGAATAATCCGAAGAGGAAGGGCAGAACGAGCCCTTCTAGCTGAACCTCGACAACCATGACCTCGCCATACTCTATGGTGAAGAAGAAAATACAGTTCTCGCCCTGCCCGCGGTCATCGACATCGAGTCCGACGAAAGCGGACTAGAAAACCCGGGAGGAGACGAAGAAGTAGAACCCTTTGAGGAAATCCCCGGAGGAGCTAGCGAGGGACCCGAGGGAGGGGAATGTACGTCGGATGATCTGCATCCGGACGACAATGGGTCCTCCAAGAGTACCGACACTGTCGATGGCCCCCGCTGCCCAATGACCATATTATTCACTGACCAATACCTCCCAGATCCCAGACTGCGAGTCTACCCCCTACACATCCGCGGACGACTCCAAATGTTGTGGGTAAACAACATCTTCGTGGACCCAGGGTCAGGAATGAACATAATGACATGCTCCACCTACCATAAGATACCAGGACTAGGCCGTCCTCCCGTCCAACCGGCCCTCCATACTATTCAAGCTTTCAACCATACCGGGAAGACTCTCCGCGGCCTCGGAACATTCGAGCTATCCGTCGGCCCTCTTATTTGTGAAGTAGCCTGCTTCGTGGCTGACATCTACAGAAGGTACCCATTGATGCTAGGGCGACCGTGGTTAGACAGCATCCAAGCTATCTGTTCCCCCCGACACCAGTGCCTTCGACTGCCCTTCTTGAGTCATATACTAACAATCTGGGGAGAGGCACGCCTCCAGTACGAGAACGAGAACAATTGGGCGATACATAATATGTTCACACTAGCCCTGCGACCGGGGAACGAGGATGAGCATTGTTTAGAGGTGTCAGAGTTTATTGGGAGAACATGTGGGAGATTTTTTGTGGATGCGTTTGAGACCGGGGACGGTTTATGGCGGGTGCGAGGGAGGTGCATTTTGATAACGGGCACTTAAGCATCACAGGTTTAGGGGGGGTGACTCTCGGTGACAAGCCAGAGTTAAATACCTCTTCTAACCGGGTTTTCACCGCCGAGATGTTCTTTTCTCCTCCTTGTTTTATTTTGTTTTTTCTCTATTTCCTCTCACCTCCTTCAGTGTTTTATTTCAAAATCTTTTGAAATCGTGGTAGTAACATTTACCTTCTTTAAAAAAAAAAACATTCAAATCCCATGTCAATCTCTCTTTTTACATAAATACAGAGATTTGCAAAAGATGAACTAATACAGAATCATATCACATTTTAGTGCAAAAGGAAACTTTTGGCTGCAAGTGTTTTTCCTGATAGTCTTGAACATGGGAGTGACAAATGAATGCAAAGATGTGCGCAGAGAATTTCCAGTAAATAGTAAAGACTTGATCTCTTGTAACAAGCTTTGATAACAGTTTAGCACACGAGCTAAAATTTCACATAAGACAGTAGTTTGGGGTTATTTTTAATTCCATTAGTATTACACATTGATTTGAAAAAGGCTTCCAGAATATAAAATCAATAAAGATTCATCTTAGAATCTTAGAACGTGTAAGTTTCTGAGAGGTGTGTTCAAGCCACAATAATATATAGAACAATGTAGAACCATTAAAAAATGAAGTGCATAAATACTTTCTAAAACCATTTAAAATGCAAATATATTTAAATAGAGGAAGAAATGGTATGGAAAAGTCCAAGAACCTGCAACTGTAAAGCCTCTGAACGAGATAAAATCTCTTTCCTTGCCGGTCTTGCACTTCCAAAATCCATTAAAATTGCGAGAGGTGGTTGTCCTTTCCTGTGCGTAATGAGGACATTACCAGGTTTGACATCATTATGTGCATAAGGCGGATCAAAACTGTGCATATGTTTTAGTCCTGCACAAAGCTGTTGGCTGTTGTATTAGTTATAAAGCAGTTTCAAGGCATGCTGGTGATATTATCAAACTATAAACAAAAGTCAAAAAAAGAAATCAGGATAAAATTGGCCAAATAATGAACAGATTGATTATGAAAGTACAACAACAATTAAGCTAGTTTGATAAAACATTATGACGCCGAATTACAAGTATTATAGAAACAGTCTAACCCAGTAAGTTGTTGCCAAAATGTAGATAATCATAATCTGATCTTACCAAGTTTTTCAATATGTGGAGCTGTGGACTATATTCAAAGAATTTTTTGAAGGAAAGATGGGAGCTTACTTATTTTTCTTTTGTTTTTGAAAAATAAGGTGGGAGGCTGGGAGCACCTCCTAAAAATTTATTAATCACCCGATGAATGCTCCTCCGGTCTTGGGGGAGGCAGTGATTGCGGCCACCCTTGCGGACTACAGGGGGATTTTCCGAGAGCTAATCGGGGAATGGGAGTTCGTGGAGCGGGAGCTGACGCTGAACCGGATCCCTTTGGGGAGGCTTTCGGGGCAGTATGGCCTCGGTTCCTTTACAGAGCGTCAAAAGGGCGAAGCTGCAGCTAGTTTCGAGAGGAGGCGGGTGATGATCGAGGCGAGAGAGGCGGCCGCATGCCCACAGAGGGCACGGAGGGAGTTGCGGGTGTTCTTTCTTTACTTCTTCGGCCGGGTCCTCTTCTCGACGGCCTCCGACAAGGTTTCTTCTCATTCTCTCCTGCTGATGAGGGACTTGGATGGCATGGGACGATATGCCTGGGGAGCGGCGATGCTTGCCCATCTATTCGCGGAGCTCTCGAAGAAGGTCAAGAGGGCCGGGGGAAAGAACCTTGGCGGCTTCGCGCCATTTCTTCTGGTATGTGTAAGTGGTAAATGTCTTTTCCTTAGTTTAACTCACTTTGATCATGATAATTTTCCTCTTGCTTTGCTAGGTCTTTGGGTACGAGCATTTCGCCATCGATCGCCCGACTTTGGCTTCGTTTGATCATGCCCTCCCTTGGGCTATGAGATGGGAACCCCGGGGGTCTTCTCGCTTGCACCGCCTTGCCCACTTCCGAGAGACCTTCCACGTCTTGTCGGAGAAAGAGGTATAAGTTTTTCTTCGAACTTCCTTGGCTTGTATATGGTTTTCTTTTGACTAAGCGCTCTTTCTATCTTTCGATGCTTTTTTAGATGACGTGGAGGTCTTACTAGGGAGAGGCTCCCGAGGCTCTGGCGCGAGACGTCTGGTTGATCTACTTCAATGAGGTCGTGTTCCATGCGATCAGCCGGGTCGTCCTCCAGCTTGGGTATCATCAGTGGGTGCCCGATCCTCTGCCGCGGCGCCCCTCGATTCCGGTGGCTGGGATTCCTCGGGACACGAATCTCCCGAGGAATTACGCTAAGTATGTGGCGGGATGGATGGGCCGAGGCGTCTTGGTGGAGCGTCGTCCTGAGGTGACTTCGAGTGACGAATACCTAGCTTGGTATATTCAGGAGTATCATGTATCCTCGGGACGATGGAGGAGGAGATTCCGGATGCCTACGTAAGTTTGGAAACCCTCCTTCTCTTCCTCGTTCTCCTTTGCTTGAATATTTTTTGAATGGTATTTGCTTTTGTAGGTTGAGTTGAATGAGATGAAGAAGAGGCTCAAGACCGCCAATGAGCACCTCCAAGCGCGGGCCAGGCAGATAGAGGCGTTGCAGATGCAACGGAGACGCTTGTAGGACCAGGTCCGGGTCCTCGAGGCTCAGGTGGATGCTCTGTCGAGAGCGAGGGCTGATGGCGCTTCTTCTTCTTCCTTCCCTCCGCCTTCCATGGTTCCCAAGCGAGAGCTTGAGCTGACGAGGGAGTTAGATGCGGCCCGGAGTGAATTGACGGCCACACGGATGGAGCTAGGCCAGGCGAGGGGTCGGGCTTCTCGAGCTGAGGAGGAGACGGACCGGCTGAGGTCCATGATGGCCTCGAGAGAGGAGGGTTTCATTACCCTAGGCCGTGAGAGGGACTCCCTCCATATGAGGGTGTCGGAGTTGGAGGCTTCAGCAGGCTTCCCTGGAGGTTTGATGGGGGACTTGGTTCGTTCTCTCCAGGCGGCCGGGGATAGGGATCGGGAGGCGCTCAGGACATCAGTGACGAGGGCGCGGGAGTTGGAGGAGAGGTTGAGGGCCGCCGAGGATCGGGCTAGGGGGACAGAGAGTCGCCTCCGACAGAGATTGGAGAGGAGAGATAGAGATATGCAGCAAGTCCGTCTTTGGGAGGCGACTATGAGAGGGAAATTGGTTGGAGGGGGCTTTATGACCGAGGCAGACCTCGACATTCTTCCGCTTGAGCCTGACCATTCTCTCTCGGCTTCCTTGGCTACCGGGGCCACCTTCAGCCGTGCTTCTCGTCCTTCGGCGTCTCGGAGTCGTGGGATATATGCGAGGGATGCGTCTTCGGTTCGAGAGACTCCTGCCGCTCCTGACGCTCCAGAGGTTCAGTCCTCTCCTCGGCCACCGCTCCCTTCTCAGGCAAGCCAGGATGTTCCTCCTACTCAGCCTCCAGCGGATGACGATACGCCGAGGTATAGCTTCTTTGTGTCTTGGTTTTAGGTAGAAGAATGGTATATGTGCGAGGAATTCATGCTTTTCTTCTTTTGTTTTGACTCAGGTGATATTCTAGTGGAGTATAGCTCAAGACTTCAGAGTTTTGAAGCTCTCGGTGGAAAAGATTCTCTTTTATCTACTCTCTTAGGTTTAGAAGAACAATCTATGTTTTTGGTTTTGGTGGGACAATTTTATAATTCTCCTTTGTATGCATGGTTTAGAGTAGTTTAGCATGGATTTTTATGGATACGTATGTGCGTGTAGGTGAATATTGGCTTTTATAGGTTTGATTCATGAATGGATGTAGGGTTTTGATATATAATTGTTTTAGCATGGTATCTATATATGTTTTGTGTATGAATATGAGTATGAAATGTGTACATGCAGGTTTTGGAAAGAATTGATCTTTATAGGTAAAGAAGTGTTGAAGAGTTGATTGGATATGGACTGACATAACTGAAATAGGTGCAGGCAAGGGGCGGCTAGTGTAAACTAGCCGCCCAGTGAGGGGCGGCTAGTTGTGCTTAGTCGCCCCCTGCCTGGGGCATCCTCACCTGAAACAAAGGTAGGGGCGGCTAGTGTAAACTAGCCGCCCAGTGAGGGGCGGCTAGTCGAGTTTAGCCGCCCCCTGCCTGGGGCAATTTGGTTCTGCTGCTCCTGTCTGTTGCTGCCGCTGAAAGTCTTTGTAACCGCTTCAACCTTCGGGGCCTATAAAAACCTTCCTTCTATGGACCAAGTGTTAAATCTGTTCGGATTGTGCCCCTGCGCTGACTTTCGAGCTCTTTCTTGCTTGAATTGTCAAGGGCTACAATCCATCTTAAGGTGAAATGGAAAAGATAATGCGAGAAAGTAAAGTGCGGGAGACCATGCTTTAGTATGCAAGGAAGGGATTCCAAGTGCGTGAGAAAAACTCTTAAGTGTGTGTAAAGGTGGGACAATTTCTTCTCAGGCACGTGCGGCAAGGGCACGAAATGAGTGGGGACAATTTTAATATTTAGGTACGGGGGGTCAACTCTAATATTCCATGAAAATTGGATGCCAAGGTGTTTTGGAAAAGGAAAATGCAAGCTTATGCGTAAGTATAGTTGGCATAAGGGGGCATTTTAGTTCTTCAATGGTTTCTTACGTGAGAGGGTAACGTTCTCGGCTTTCTGAAGTAAAAGATGCCATCAAGTCCCTGTGGAGGAGCCCTTGCGGTCACCCATGTCCAAACCAGGATTGTATTTTGAACGGTATAAGCTTTAGGTGTCGATTTTTCTAGGTTCATGGTTTTCAAATGCTTAATCGTATTATTCTAAACATGTTGAAAAATCCATGAGTGTACCAAGAGTCGAGTCAAATAAGCTTCTCTTGGATAGGCAAGTTTCTAAGTGAACTCATGTGAGTGTGTGTAGTTGTAAATCTGGACATGATCTATCTTTGGTCAAAATTTCGCCTTTCCCGTGTGTAGTTCAATTTAGAATCCCATTGCGAAAAAAAAGGGGGGGAATGGGGTAAGAGTAATATCTTCCTTTCGGGCAATATTTTAGAATTGTCCCAGTCTAGCACATGTCTTACTTTCTAGGTCCCTCTGGCTTTCTTCTTTTTATCACTTCTTTATTTTGGATGGAAAGTACAGTCCGTTGTTTGGACCTGTACTGGTATAGCCGTTGTCTAGCGTATACCGTGCGTAAAGGCGTGAAAGCCTGCTAAAATAGAGAGTTTAACTCGTTCACTTGGGTGTTATTTTTCTTTTGTTGGCCTCTCATTGCCTGATTTTTTTTTATTTGAGGGGGGGGGGGCTCTTCTATTTTTCACCCCGATTCTTTTCATGCTTCCCCTCTAGAAGTGTTTGTATAGTGCCAGAGCTAGTTTTGGGACATATGCTAGGTCTAGGTAACTCCTCATTTTGACCTAGGGTTAATACGAGTGGGGCGGAAATAAGGGATGTTTTGCTTTGGGGGTTTTAAATTGTCCCAGTCTACGGGGTAGGCAATTTCTCTTCTTTCGGGTGAATCTAGTCCAGTTATACGTGTGTGAAGGAAACGGCATGATTTGGCGGAGATGTGTCCAAATAGATACGAGTTTATCTTTGAGAGTCTTATAATTCTATCATCAAGTACTAAACGCTGGAAATCGCAGGAAGGAAGGATAATAGTTCTTAAGTATTGAAAGCTATTCATGCATGGAATTTCTTTAGACAAAGTGCGTTCCACGAACCTGGAACCTCGACTCCTTCGGCATCTACCAAGCGGTAGGCATTCCCGGAATAGGCTTGGGTGATCACATAGGGTCCCTCCCATGTGGGTTGCAACTTCCCTCTTGGGTGAGGCTGTCTTGATGGCATGATTTGCTTAAGTACTAGTTCCCCGATTTCAAATTTTCTTTTTATTACCTTCTTTTCAAATGCCCTTGCCACCCTTCTTTGGTAGGCCTGGGCATGGTCTGCCGCTCTTAATCTTTTCACGTCTAGTAGTTCGCTCTTTTTGGTATTTTTTTTGTTTTTTATGTTTTTAAAAGTGTGAAGACAGATGCATACTTATGGTTTTTTGAAAAGGGGCCTGTGTTGGCGAATAGATGTGTTTTTGAAAAGAGAATGGGGATAAAGTTTGGAAAACAGTTTTATTTTTAGAAGGGAAGTATGGAAAGATAGTTTGTAAAAATGTTTTCGGCGGAAATCATGGGGATATGGTTTTACTGAAACATTTTGTTTTGAAGATAGGTATGGAAGTATAGCTTTGGAAAACATTTTCGTTGGAAATGCGGCTTGTAAATATTTTTGTTGTTTGGTAAACTGGTAAAGAAAGTCGGAAATTTTTTTTTTTTGGAAGCACGGAAATACGGTTTTGTAAAAATTTTGTTTTGAAGGAGAGTGTGGAAAACATTTTTTTGTAAAAACATTTTTGTTTGTTTTTAAAGAAGAGTGGAAATAAGGCTGGAAACAAGTATGTTCAGAGTTGGGGAATGAAAGCTGATCAGCATGTATTTTTTTTTGGGTTTTGGTTTCTTTTAAGAAAGCAGGCAAATAAATACGTATAGGGTGACGAAAGACGAAAGCTGGAAAACAAATATTTTGATCTTTTGATTTTTAGAAAAAGCTGTAAACAAATATGTACGGGGTGTGACGAAAACGAAAGCTGATAAACAAATATTTTGATTTTTTGATTTTTAGAAAAAGCTGTAAACAAATATGTACAGGGTGTGACGAAAGCTTACCCGGGGGGATCGGTACCTGGTTCTTGGATTCGCATTGTTTCCTCGAGTCGGCTTCGCTTGGTTGGCCGGCTGATGTCCGGTGGGGGTCCCCTATTCCCGAACTCTTCTTCCCGGAGTCTCTTCAAGGGCCTTCCTTGATGGAGCAATTCTTCGTCGGTGGAGCCTGGCTGCCAACATGCGAGCACCTCTAGCCGGATGCACATGGCACAGATGCTCCAATTCCGGGCCCGTTTCTCGTTAAAGCGTGCTTCTCCCCATATGGATACTACTTTCCCGCGGTACGGGAAGCGAAGACATTGGTGTCGGGTGGATGAGACAGCTTCAATGCTGTTGAGCCATGTCCTCCCAACAATCAGAGGGTGGGGTGATTGAATGTTCATTACCATGCAGTTAACGATGGTGGAGACTGGGCCGATCTTCAGTGGGAGCGTGACCAGTCCGCAAGCGTTCTTGCGTGTGCTGTCGAAGGCATAAATGTATTCGTCTGAGGGCTCCAATCTTGGAACCCGGCCTTCTAGCTTCTAGTAGGCGGAATATGTAAGAACGTTAGCTTCTGCTCCCGTGTCGATGAGAATGTGCCGCAATTCCCTCCCTCCGAGTATGGCAGTGATTGCGAGGGGTGCGGAGCGTGCTCCGGCTTTTGCGACTTCATGGGGGAAGAAGGTGATCGAGTTGGGCTCCGTAAGATCGTTTGGTGGATGCAGGGTCCTGGTTGCTTCTTCTGAAGGATAGTTGTTGTAAGGTGACCCAGGTGGACTACCACTTTCATCCTCGTTCCCCGGTCGTAGGGCTAGTGTGAACATATTATGTATCACCCAGTTGTTCTCGTTCTCGTACTGGAGACACGCCTCTCCCCAGATTGTCAGAATATGACTCAAGAAGGGCAGTCGAAGGCATTGGTGCCGGGGGGAACAGATAGCTTGGATGCTGTCTAACCATGGTCGCCCCAACATCAATGGGTACCTTGTGTCGATGTCGGCCACGAAGCAGACTACTTCACATATTAGAGGGCCGACGGACAGCTCGAATGTTCTGGGGCCGCGGAGAGTCTTCCCGGTATGGTTGAAAGCTTGAATAGTATGGTGGGCCGGTTGGACGGGAGGACGGCCTAGTCCGGGTATCTTTTGGTAGATGGAGCACGTCATTATGTTCATTCCTGACCCTGGATCCACGAAGATGTTGTTTAGCCACAACATTTGAAGTCGTCCGCGGATGTGTAGGGGGTAGACTCGCAGTCTGGGATCCGGGAGGTCTTGGTCACTGAACGAAATGGTCATTGGGCGGTGGGGGCCGTCGACAGTGTCGGTACTCTTGGAGGACCCATTGTCGTCCGGATGCAGATCATCCGACGGACATTCCCCTCCCTCGGGTCCTTCGCTAGCTCCTTCGGGGATCTCCTCAAATGGCTCTTCTTCTTCGTCTCCTCCCGGGTTTTCTAGTCCGCTTTCGTCGGACTCGATGTTGATGACTACAGGAAGGGCGAGAACTGCATCTTCTTCTTCGCCATAGAGTATGGCAAGGTCATGATTGTCGAGGTTCAGTTGGAAGGGATCGTTCTGCTCTTCCTCCTCGGATTCTTCGGACAGACTGTCGTCAGTGACATCTTCTGAACTGCTTGGTTGTGGTGATGGTTGTCTCCCTCTCCTGACCATGTTTACCATGTGGGCTCCAGATGTGGATGCTTGGTTGTGACCTGACAATGGGTCAGTAAAAATGCCAAGTGGCTTGGAGGCTCGAAAATTACCCTGGTTTAAGTGGCTTTTGATCATGGCCCAATCAAGGCGCCTGTCATCATTTAAATCATAAATAAAATCCCGAAAAACAATGCATTGTTCTACGATATGACCATGCTGTTGGTGGTATTGACAGTAACGCAGTCTGCTGGTCCCGGGGAGTGGAGGTTTAGCAGATGGGAGGGAAATACTATTCGTGTCCATTAGTACCCTAAAAATCCTAGTTAGTGTTTCTGGGAGGGGAGGGTAAGAGTCCCTCTTTCCCATTCGTCTCTGATCATAGGATGTCGGGGGGGGAGACCTCATTATAAGTATTTTGGGAAGGCTGACTAGGATTTAGGTTCTGACTTCTTAAGAAGCTGGAATAAAAAGGGGTCCTAGGCTGGCCTTGTCTTGAAATTACAGGGCTTTGGACCGGGGAACTTTGGATTACCGGGTTTTGTTGTGTCGGCACGGGGATGGGTACTGATCGAGTAGTGAAGTTTTGGTTGATTGGCCAAGGCGGCGCATATCCGGATGAACCTTTAGCCGCCCTACCTTGGCCGGATCAACCCAAGTAACCGACCCAAGCCACCGCCTGTCAGAGATGGGAGGTTTGGCAGGTTATGATAGGGGCGGCTATTAGGAAGTAGCCGCCCCATCCTGGGCTGCTAGTTAGCACTAGCCATCCTTCACCTAGTCCTGACAGAATAACCAGAGAATTCTCGCCTTTGACCTCGTCATCTTCCTCGGATTGAAAAGAAAAAGCAGAACCCAAAACTAGGGTTTCTTAATCAAGAGAGGAGGACGGATCTAGGTCGAAATGGAGGAAGAAAAGGCAAAAGGAATCAAGGTTTTCGGTTTAAAATGAAGAAGAAGAAGAGAGGAGGGAAGAGTAACCGTTTTAAAACGTAAGGGGAGAGAGGGAGAGTCCCTTTTCGGTTATAAGGGACCCAGTCGGAAGGAGGCTACCCGCGAGTAGCAGCCCCATCTCGGGCGGCTAGTTAGCACTAGCCGCCCCTTCCAGTTTCTCTGTTTTCATTTAAAACCCCTTTCCAATCTCTTTTCAACCCTAAATTCCAAGGTTTTCCATACCAAATAGCCATGTATTGGCTTATTTTCAGACACTACTTGATCAAACACGACTTTCCCAAAGTTTTGCCGCACTTTCAGTACCGTTCAAATTTGAATTTCTTCAGTTCTGGTTCTTTTCCAGAGTTCTTATCCTTCTGATGATCCAATTCACCAAATCAACTTTTACTTGCTTTCTGTCGGCGATATCCCCTCCTTGTAATTATATGGTTCTAGTAAAATATGTGTATTGAATAAGGGCAACATGGACTTATTGCATCACAAGTATATACACACCATATAATTAAATATATCAAATTTGGCATTGGGCTCATTAAAGACAAGAATAAATGAATTGTATGTAATGTCAAAAATGATATAATATACTCAACTTTGATACCAACAAACCTCAATCAATTATCCTCTGAAAAGGAGTTCATCAAGCATGTGCATGATCCAAATTAAAATGTATTTTCGAATATTAAACTACAAACATAATTAATATACCAAATCATCTAATTTGAGGATGGAATGTTGTGGAAAATTAGGTATATATCTACATCAAATATACTAAATTCTATCCATTTTTGTGCTTATACATACATAAATAAAGAAAAATATATATGAAAAAATAACCATGTTCTTTGTCTAGTATAACAAATAATGTTTTAATCTTATTATTAATGTTTGAAAATAAATAATAGAAAGAACTTATAGTCAAAAGGATCTCAATCTAATAGTGATGCAGTGTATTTTGATTTCATAACTAAATTAAATTTTCTGAAAATCCTTAAATTTGTTGCAACAAAAAAAATTTCGCAGCAAAAGGTCAGTTTTTTGCAACTATAAGTCACCTCTTTTGCTACGAAAAATTATTTTCGTAGCAAAATATGTACTTTGGCTACAAAATAGTATTTCGCAGCCAAAAGTTAAATGTATTGCTACAAAATATTATTTTGCAGCTAAACAATCAAATCTTTTGCTACGAAATCCGTTTTCGTAGCTAAAGCTTATAGATTTTGCTACGAAAAATGGAATTTCGCAGTTAAATGTTATACCATTTGCAACGAAATATAATTTCGTAGGGAATGATAAAACTATCCTCTACGCATGAATATTTCGTAGCTAAAAGACACTTTTAGCTACGAAATTCTATTTCGCAGCTAAATATTCGTAGCTAATAATCAAATTTCTTGTAGTGGTTTGTATGAATTTCGATATGGTTTTTTCCAGGGGACTTTGTAAAATATATGAAATGCTTCCGTGTGTAAAATCTATTAATAAACGGCCTGACTCTTGATATCCCCACAGAAATATTGGATTACCGAAGTGCAAACAGTCTTGGGAAATCAACAGAGATGGATTATCAAAACTTTCTTGGAATATCAACAGGAGATATGTATTAGTTATTGACATGTATTGAAAAACGGCCAACTCTTGATATTCCACAGAAATGCTATCCGTATTAGGAGATCAACAGGCATTGGTCCTCCCAATATAGATGTTGGCTTTTATTGAGTGATGTGATGATGACTCTCTATGTTGGTGTTGGATGTACTGGCTATTTCAGAGAAGTTGGAGGTCACTGTTGAGTCCCTGAAATATTGTTCTGTTTCTACTGAAGCTTCAAAAGACATGAATAAGTACTCCAATTTGATTGGTTAAAAGTTTCAAGATTCTATCTATGCTTTATACAAATTAACATCTGTACACATAAGCTCTGATTAAAGGTACTCTCTTTCTTTTCTTTGTTTTGTTTTGTATTTTTGTTTTCTCATTTTTATTTTTTTGGAAGAAGGTTAGATGGGAAAGGTCCATGTATTATTAATAATGGAATCATCATTATAATGCCTTTGTTGTCTATCTTTTTTGTCCCAGGTTTAGAAAATCCAAGGTCACTAGAAATACCAATTGGTCATGGATATACAAGGAAATGATCAGATTAGTTTTGAATTTGCATTCAACAATCCTTATTTTTCTGAGCGTATGCTTCGAATTGAGATCACAGATGGCAAACTGGTCGAAAAGCAGATTTACTCCATTGTCACTAGATCTAAGAAGAGGAAACGAAAATCAAATTCAAGAGACAGATAAAGATGAGGAGGAAAAGAAGGTCGTCTCTATGCATGTTAGTTCGGCTCTCTTAGCCGCAAAGAGTCCTTTCTTCTATAAGCTCTTCTCCAATGGCATGCGTGATTCAAACAACAGATACGAGACCACTTTGAAACTAGAAGCATCCGAGGAGACACCATTTAAGGAGCTTTTGCATTTTATGTACAGTGGGAAGTTTTCTTCCACAGATTTATCAGATCATCATTCCTTGTTGGATATTTTGATTCTTGCAGATAAATATGAGGTCATTCAGTGCATGAAATATTGTGTGCAGTTGTTGCTGAAACTTCCAATGACGCAAGAATCTGTGCGTTTCTATTTAGAGCTGCCTTCAAGTGTTTCAACAAACATTGAGGTCCAACAACTGATGGATGCTTCTAAGAAACATCTTGTTGCTGTTTTTAACGAATGTGAAACACCACATAATGAGTTGATGAATCTAAGCATGGCGGAACTCGAGGTGATATTGAGTAGTGATGATATCCTGCCAAACTCAGAGGATGATGTCTCTGATTTTATTATGGATTGGGCTAACCATCACTACCCAAAATTGCAGGAACGCCGAGAGGCTCTGAGTTCATTAATCACTCGTTTCATTCGATTCCCATACTTGTCTTGTACGTGTATGAGGGAACTTCTTGAGTGCAAGGACATCGACAAAGCAGCACTTTTAGAGTGCATCACTGATTCACTTCTTTTCAAGGAGGAGAACCTGCTAAGAAAGCATGAACTCACCTATATGGATTCCACAAAAAAGCAATTCATGCAGTGATCATATAAGTGGCGACCTGTAAAAGTGGTAGAATCAGAGTCACCCAGACAACATTCAGTTGTTTACTTCGACCTTTCGAGGTCAGAATGTGCAGGTCTCTTCCCTTCAGGAAAAATAGAGACACAATTCTTTACTGTTGGTGAGCATATGTTTTATATTGTAGTATGTTGTGTAGAGAACTCAGGGAGCCCGTCACACAGTTTTGTAGTCCAGTTGTGTTTGGAAAGCTAAGAGAAGATTTCTGTGACGTCTCACTATGCTGTGAGAAAAAATCCTCACGAGTCATTTGTACTAGTTTTGAAAAAGAATTACACCTTTCCTCAAGGCTGCAGATACGGCGAGGTGATTCTTTCACCATGGTCTACATTCATAGCAGATAACAGTCCTTACTTCATCAACGGCATGCTTCACTTTCGAGCAGAGATATTTATCAAGACATTAGATGAAAGAACCTGAATCTGATTAGTTGCCTTGTATTTTTTTATTTTGATTCTGTCATGCACTGATCAAGGTTTTGTGATGCGATAGTATGAACTGTGCCTGACATTATCTGTAGTATACTCATGGTTTTTCTTTATATATGTTATGTTTAATATCCTCTTAGCTCTGTTTAATGAAATGTTTAATATTCTGAAAACATTTCAGTGGACTTGTAATTCTTTGCACACAAAGAAGCCTTTAAGCTACAGGCCAGTTCCAATTGATCTTTCAAGAGTCTTAAAATTTTCGTGAATGAATCCCAAAAACTTCAATTCCATCTCATGAGGACCACAGTTGATTGGCTTAAATTAATAGGAATTTGCTTTATTTAAATATTTAATTTTATAGCTGCAATGGAAGAAAATTACATGGTTTGTAATTCTTCTGTTTGGAAACTGATTGGATTTAACACAAGGTATTAGAATTTTTTTGACAGTCTATAAATAATTTTTTTTTACACATTTTATAATGAGCTCATACAGTTTATTAAAACTTATATTTAATGTTTTACAATAAATACATCATTATGTGATATATGCTATTTTAAAATAAAAATAAAGGATTTGGGCTGAAAATGGGTTGTGTAACATTTTCATGTAATTAATTGTAATTAATTTAAAAAATAAAAGCCCAATAATAGAAAATTTCTAAATAACTCTCAATAAACTGCTCGAAATCCATATAATTTTAAAAACATGTATAAATACAAATAGCCTCTTGAGATAAACTTACGTTGACAGATGATGAATATTCTGCTAATATTCCATTTGGTTAACCATGATTGCTGTGAACCCAATATACCAAAAATCTCTTAAAAATGCAAAAAATCTCTTGTAAATGATGATTTTATCCCTTTCAATTTATTATAAAACTCTATCCAGAGAGAAAATATCATCATTTACATATGATTTTTCACATTTATCACATTGTATGATAGGGTTTTTGCCTTTTTGATATACTGTTTTGAGTGCATTTTTTTTAAAAGTAATCATCCCTTAATATTTAACTACCAAATTAATAGCTGATTTCAAACAATTGCTAAACTAGTCATCTGACTCGTCAAACTAATCATTGTCGGTTTTTTATTATTTTTTTAATGTGCATGTTAAAAATGCTAATGGAAGTAACGTTTTAATACTTTAGTTTTTTTTTTTTTCTTTAAAACGCCAATATAGTTAGCGTTATATATAAACTGCACAATGGAAACACCAACAACTTGTTGGCGTTTTTTTTTTGTTATTTTATAACGCCAACAAAATTGGCGTTTTGTATGTGAAATCCCTATAAAGTTGGAGAGAGATTCTCAGTTTATAATTTATTGCCAAACATAAGTTTTTCGATCAATAATATTTTTAATGGTTAAATCTCTTTCCAAATTTATAGGGATAATTTTACCCGAAATTTAAAAAAAAAATTTAAATTGGATTAAGATATTAATTAATTGGAGAGAGATTATGGGGATATTAATTAATTGGATAGAGATAAATTTAAATTGGATTAAGATATTAATTAATTGGAGAGAGATTACCGGGATATTAATTAATTGGAGAGAGATAAACTTAAATTGGATCTAATGTGTATGTATATGTATAATTATTTAGATCTGTTGTCTATCTATAATTATATTTAAAAATGTAAATTTAAGATAAAAATGAATCTGATTTATAAAAGCAACAAATTTTTGGTTGGGGATTTTTATGATCCGGTTACATATACAAACTACAGATAATGAAAATCGAGAAAGATTGGATAATTTAAATTTAATACAGAGATTGGATAATTTAATTCAGAGATCCGGTCAATTTGAATGGTCTTTTTTTTTTTTGTGTAAAACATATCAATTCAATTTAAAACTTAAAATTTATAATTATATTTGATATGAAATTTAATTTGATTTAATAACTTAATTTGTTTGGAATTAAATTTAATATGATTTCGAAACTATTTGAATTTTAAATTTTAGATAAGGTTCTCATTGTTTAACAAATAGTTTATTTCAACAATAAAAACGTCACATGGATTGGCATATATATCTGCAACATCATAAAACGCTACTGATATTAGCGTTTCATAGGGTTGTTAAACGAACCAAGCCACTCGGGCTCGGCTCGATTTGAGCTCGTTCAAGCTCGGTCATTTAAACAAGTGTGAAAACGCCATTGCAATTGACATTTTATACCAACAAAAAAAATGTCAGGTGGCACAGATGACCTTGTCATATGATTATTTTGGTAAAATTTTAAAAAACATGATTATTTTGATAATTTGTCAATTAATAATAATTATTTAGGCTCCATTTGATCTATGTTTGGTAGATTATACGTTTAAAAAATTAAAAATTCTCAAATGTGAAATTCAGTAATTAAAACGCTAACCAAACAATGATTTTAAAAAGTTAAATTTAAAATGTAGGATTTTAAGAATCCCACCGTTTTAAACTCACATTCAAACCCTCCTTTAGAAAAAGGGCCGCGTTTTCAGTTAGGTTAATTAAATTAAATATTCATATAATATTTTTTATTAAAAATTAAATAAGGGACATGGTTATATGGATTTCGGGGTTAAATGGATTTACAAATCAGGTTCATTTATTGTATTTTATATCGTATTCGGATGTAAGACATGTATTTTATATCGTATTGTATTTTATATTGTATTTTATACCAACAAAAAAAATATATCCGTTGGACTTGCACCTCTTTCTCTCTCCCGGATTTAACAAACACTGAGAAACAGACATTTGATTCGCGCGGAAAACTTGCATTTGCATTTGCAGAGTGATCCCCAAATCCCTCCATCGAAGGTGCTCTCTCTCTCATGCACACAATGCCCACTTCACTTTTGGATCCTCTGTATTAACAAAGAAATGGCGGCTGATTGGTCCAACCTTCCGAATGATATCTTGTTCTCTATCGCGCACAAACGAAGCACCTCCCCAACCCTTTAAAATCAAATATATCTAATTGTTTTAAAAAAAAATATAGTTTTAAAGGGGGTATTAATGTATTTTAGGCAAAACATAAAAATTGATGCTTAATATGGCAATCTAAACAGCTAAGAATGATAGAAAAAAAAAACCCATTTTTAGTCATTCAACCCCCAAAAAACTCTATAAAGATATTTTCTATTAAAAACTTCATTGTCATCATAAAAATCCTTCTTTGGGAAACATAGCATATTCAAAACAGCTTCTTTAAGGTTTCTCTCTCTTTCTCTATAGCTTTATAGAGTCCATGTTTGAGTGATCTTGGCTTTCGTTTCATCAACGTTTATGCTTTTCCCATGATGGTTTTGATTCTTTTGAGTTATTCATGTAGTGCAATGTTGTTGGTACTGTAAAGATTTTTTTTTCTGTTTGTGTTATTTGGTTCTTGTCACAGGTGGGTTTTATTTTTTAATGTTGCACATTGGTTTCATATGTTCAAAATTTGATCTTTTGGTTTTTGATGTTGTTGAAAGAGTTCAAGTTCGTGTTCTTGGCATTATAAAGAAAGAGGTCATGTTCTTGGTGGCTAATGTTTTGGATATTTGGTTGGTTTTGGCATATTATTTGGTTTCTGGCACAATAGGTTTTTGTTTTTGTATGGTGCATTGAATTTTGTTTGGTTCAACATTCGCTCTATGGCTCTTGAAGTTATTGAAAGTGTCATAAATTTTGTTTTTTTATGATGTGTAGTTTTTATTCTATAAGGATGAAAAAAATCTCTGTTTCTCTCTTTATTTTGATTTTTAAGGCTTGCATTTCATTTTAATGTGGACAAAAGGTCGTAAGTTTTTTATGTTCAAAGTTAACATTTGTCATGGCTTTTCTATTATTGGTAACACATCATGTAAAATTGGTTTTGTTACATTGCTTGTATATTTTAAAGATGTGATCTTCTGGTTTGTAATATTTTTTTTTTGATGATTTTCATTTTTTCCTCTTCTTTTTGCCCCTCAAATTTTGCAGATTAACCATTGATTGATGCTTATGGATAGCATCATCTGCCATAGTAAAAAATAGTTATTGTTCTCCTATATTTTAGTGTTGCATCTCATCACATCCTAATTCTTCATTCCTCACATTCTCTTCCTTACATATGTTGTCAACTTGTCATCATTAGTTTTTAATATAATAGTTCCCTTTTATAATTTAGCATCGTAGCTAATCACTTCTTAGGGTCAGTTTAGTAATAAATAGCATTTAAAATATTTCATTCTTGTGGCCATTCCTGGTTCAAGAAAATTTTCAGTGATTCTTCCTTCTAATGGAATCTATCATAATTGGATCCCTAAGAATGGAGAAATTGTCCATCTAGACCAAAGTTATTAAACCGGCTCATAGTGTTTTTTTTTTCTCATATTACTTATGACATCTGCATTCATTTCCATAGAAGATTGTCCATTTTGTAAAACTTTGCTTTGAACAATAGACTTTTCTTTTCTTTCTTTTTTTAATCTTTGAACCACTACTTTGTATATGTTCCTATCTCTGATGTATTTGTCTTTTTCACTATACAAGAATAGATATTATATTATGATGGTTTGGATTCTTTGCTATAAAGTGCAATATCTCTTGTACTTTATTTTGTAGGACTTATCATTTAATAAGTTCTAGCTACTCATCCTGTTATGTTCTCTAACAGATTAAGAATAGCTATGAAGATGGATTTTAGAATCTCTTTGTTGAGTTTCTATTGCTCCTATGCTGTTATGCACCAATTGGAGAGGCTAAATACCTGAAATATAAGGACCCAAATCAACCTCTGAATGTTCGAATCCACGACTTGATGCAACGAATGACTCTCGAAGAAAAGATAGGTCAGATGGTTCAGATCGATCTCACCGTTGCAACACCTGAAGTCCTGAAGAAATACTTCATAGGTATATATTGAAACAAAAGAAATTCAATTATTTTCCAAGTAAGAAAAAAAAATGAAGTCACATATTGTGTAATGCAGGTAGCTTGTTGAGTGGAGGTGGGGTTGTGCCTGCTCCAAGAGCCTCTGCAGAGATTTGGGTGAATACAGTGAATGGACTTCAGAATGGCAGTCTCTCCACCCGTCTTGGGATACCAATGATTTATGGGATTGATGCTGTTCATGGACATAATAATGTTTATAATGCCACTATATTCCCTCACAATGTTGGGCTAGGTGCTACCAGGCAAGTATATATCCCATTCTCTGAATTTTTGGTGAATGTTCTTCAATAAGATGGTCTTTCATGAAAGTTAAACAAATTGATCCTATTTGAATGAGTTTTTATGATGGTAGAACAAGATTGATTGACCATATCAAAGAATGTAATAATCTGAACTTTATTTAGTAATAATTGTAGGTCAATTGATCTGGCTAGATACTGAATACAGATGAATGGTTGATTTTGGTATCTTCAAACTTAGAGTTGCAGAAGTTGGAGTGAGAAAATACGGATTTTATTACAGGTCGGAAAGGCCTGTGAAAGATCTAAATTTCAAAGGCTGTATTTTTTTTATTCGGATTGAAGAGGCTTATATTATATACCAAATCGGTATAGTTCAATGAGCTTGTTGCAATGTTGCATGTGGAATTAATTTTCTTGCCTAAAAAATTGATCTTGTTGAGTTGGGTAACATGCCTTGTGCACAAATTGGTTTTCAAAAAAAAAAAATTCAATCCAACCTTCAAATAATTTAATATTTATACCTTTTTTTGTAATTTCATCGCTTAAAGTCATAGTTATTGTGTGAAATCAATCTTTTAGGACCTTGTTAGGTTGTTTTACTATTTTTAACAAATTTTAGTTCAGTGTTTTGAATTAGTAAAGTTTTTCAATTTTACTTTTCTTATTGTGGGTTCAATGCATTCTCCAAGAAAAGGATGTGATAATTTACTTCTCTTGCGCTATCACTTTGTCAGAATCAAAACTGGAAACATAAAACAGTTTTGAGATTTGGTGAGACATTGTTAAAATATCTTTCATGGTCTTATATATTTGCAAGCTTTCTACATTGCCAGGGATCCCCTGCTTGTGAGGAGGATTGGTGAAGCTACAGCCCTTGAAGTCAGAGCAACAGGAATTCCCTATGTTTTCGCACCATGCATTGCGGTAAACGAATCTGTTCCACCTAAGTTATTAAACTAATATATGTCGCATATGGGACCTACATTTTTTCAATATCAAGTTATATCATCATCTCTATTGTTTTCCAGGTCTGCCGAGATCCAAGGTGGGGTCGCTGCTATGAGAGCTACAGCGAGGACCACAAGGTTGTCCAAGCCATGACTGAGATCATCCCTGGTTTACAAGGAGACATACCTGCAGGTTTCCCAAAGGGTGTTCCTTTTGTTGATTATTATGGGTAAGTAGGGTTTTTTTATTTGTAACCATAGAATTTTCTAAATAAATACATTTGTTACAGTTCTTCATTTGGATTAGGATTCGTTAGCCTTCTTTGTTGATCCGTGTGCCCTTGAACGGACAACTCAGATTGTTTCGTTTTGACCACCCAGGTCACCCCAAGGCCCTCATTCGACTCTAAAAGAAGTCTTTTAAGCCCTTTTAACTTCTCTATCTTGGCTTTAGTTGAGCAATATAAGTTTCAGTTTTGCTATATCACTTTCTTTCAAGGGTTTTCTCCCATTCTTCATTTTTTTCATATTTTGACGCCTATTTAGGCCTGCATCAATAAAGCATCGGCATCCAGTGATTATCAGCACATCTGAATACTACTTTGTTTCTCATACTGAATCTCACAGTATTCTTACCTATCATTCTATGTTCTATATACCATATTCAGTCTCTGAATACTATCCATGCAGGACTAAAGTTGCTGCTTGTGCTAAGCACTTTGTGGGTGATGGTGGAACTCATAAAGGAATCAATGAGAACAACACTGTCATCGACTACCATGGGCTGCTCAGCATCCACATGCCGGCCTACTATGACTCTGTCATTAAAGGTGTCTCGACCATCATGGTTTCTTACTCGAGCTGGAACGGAAAGAAAATGCATGCCAATTATGATCTGGTCACTAAATTCCTCAAGAACTACCTCAAGTTCAGGGTAAGTGAATTGGGTGTTCTGCTTTTCTTTTTCTTCTTCTCTTTTGTTAATCACTGGTTAATGTTGATTATCGGTGTGTGTTCAGGGTTTTGTGATCTCAGATTGGCAGGGTATTGACAAGATCACCAACCCGCCGCATGCGAATTACTCATATTCAGTCCAAGCTGGAGTTCTTGCCGGCATTGATATGGTCATTTTTCCTTCCTTAAATTGCTAAGCTGCTCAAACTAAACTAGAAGATTGGACAAAAATTGGCTCTTTCACTCTATTTTTGTCCTTATAACATAGAACTTAAATATCCTGAAAAGTAGACCCTTCCTCCTGAAAATTGGTCAACCTATACTACATTTCTTACACATACTCAAATTGATGCTGCGTTTGGAAACAGATTTGGGTTGTTTTATGAATATAAGCTCTTGATTTTATCATGAATATATTGAAAAGCTATGAAATGTATAACAAACTCACTATGGGAAGAGTGCTCAAACTTGGATCCTCACTTCCACATTACATATCAAACCAGAATTCAGAAAAACAAAATTCAGTCATACAAAGAAGTTTCTTCTTTTTTTTTCTCTCCTCCCCTTACCATGTTCATCTATTGTGTTTGCAGGTTATGGTTCCTTACAACTACACAGAGTTCATTGATGATCTGACCTATCAGGTTGAGAACAACATAATCCCCATGAGCCGAATTGATGATGCAGTGAGAAGAATTCTGCGTGTCAAATTCACAATGGGTCTTTTTGAGCACCCCTTGGCTGATCTCAGTTTAGCCCATTTGGTTGGATGCAAGGTTTAGCTTCTCCTTTATCAGCCATCAATGTTTTTTCTCCAATCAAACCACTTTTGGTCTTAGAGATTTTTTTGTTCTTTGATTGATATAGATGCATAGGGAGTTGGCAAGGGAAGCTGTGAGGAAATCACTTGTGCTCCTGAAGAATGGACAGTCTCCTGAAGAGCCATTGTTGCCTCTGCCAAAGAAGACACCAACATCGATCCTTGTGGCTGGATCCCATGCTGATAACCTAGGTTACCAATGTGGTGGTTGGACGATGACTTGGCAAGGACAGGGTGGAAACAACATCACAAGTGGTAAAATATTCCTCCTATATTTTCAAAAAAGGCTTTTCATAGTTTTTTTTTCCCGTAAAGCTGCTCTTGCAAAAGCTAAAATTTTAAAACACCCATTTGGAAACAATTATCTAAAAAAATGATTTTCTAGAAGCAGTTTGACAATTGATTCTAAACGGGAACTAAATCTTGGTTTTCTTCACCCAATCGTAAATGCTAAATGTGCCTTCATATGCACCACTGCCACCACATACCATATTCATCTCTAGTTCTGCTGAATCAGCGATTATTCAAAACTGATTACTATCATCACTTACTGTTGGGTAAAGCTAACATATACAGAGACCTTTTTCTGTTATCCATATGTGCACCGTTACATTTGGACACTTCTACAATCATTCCTATTGACAAACATTTTAGCTAATGCAATATATGAAATCACCTCTAACAAATATATAATATAGTATGTCAGCATATACTCTGTTAAGAAAACATAGAAACGCATGCATACAATTCAATAGAGTATGTAATTCATTCTTTTCATGAAAGTATGTTCTTCATTTAGACAAGTATATATTTAAAGAAATTCAAAACATGTGTGATATACAAAAATGACCGGAGGAATGACTAAATATATAATTTTCCATTCCATGCATTTCCCACCAACGCAACATCTCCAGCCATTTTAGTTGATTGACCTTATTTGCAAGTTGCAATACATTTCTGCATGTCTTCATGAAATGATCATAATGGCCACTCTTTCAAACAGGAACTACAATCCTTGACGCCATAAAGGCTACAGTCGACCCGACAACCAATGTCGTCTACACTGAGAATCCTGACCTCGACTACGTTAGGGATGGTTCCTTCTCCTATGCAATTGTTGTGGTTGGAGAGACCCCATATGCCGAGACGGCCGGTGACAGCCTGAACCTCACCATCCCCTTCCCTGGTCAAACAACAATCCAGAATGTCTGCAGTGTCATAGACTGTGTTGTGGTCTTAATATCAGGTCGACCTGTTGTGATTGAACCATATGTGCCCGTGATTGGTGCTCTTGTGGCTGCATGGCTCCCAGGGACTGAAGGGCAAGGTGTGGCTGATGTGCTATTTGGAGACTACGGATTCACCGGAAAGCTCTCCCGAACATGGTTTAAGAACGTTGATCAGCTCCCCATGAACGTCGGAGATGAGAACTATGACCCACTCTTCCCATTTGGATTTGGTCTCACCACCCACCCCGTTAATGCGAGGTAGAGAGTGAATGGTCCTCGCCCAGTAACACTGATTCAACTCATGTGTCGAGTTTTTATTGTCTTTTATTTTTCTTCAACAACAAGTGGATTGGCCATAATCAAGTTTTAACTCATTTGTTTATGAGTATGGTTGGTTGGAACTTTGACAACTGTTTTTAAACTTTGTATTCATGGATTTTGGATATGGAGGACTTTATGATCAATTTATGCATCTTTAATGAGAACATTCAATGTACACCCTTCATTCATCTGGTGAACCCCTTTAAAGGTCCAACCAAACCCCCACTTAAGAGGGAAAAAAAACGATACGAATGACTCTTATGATCAATTTATGCATCTTAAATGAAGCCATACAATATTCACCCTTGATTTGGTGAACTCCTTTTAAAAGTCCACCCAAACTTTCTTAAGAGAGGAAAAAAACGTACGAATGAATGCTCTCATGTACGCACACACCCATCGAAAAAGGGGGGCAAAGCTTGGGTGCCTCTCTAGGGTTCTTCAGGTTTTCATTTGCAGTGGCGTTAGTAAAGAAGCATCATCAGTTCATCAAAGAAGTGATAAACAATCAGCAAGAAGAAGGTATGCGATGAATATTCTATGTCCAAGAGTTTGTGCGATTGATTTGTGAATTTCAATGTATCGATTGCTAAAGGTTTTCTTTTTTTATTTTGTATTTTTTGCTTCTTTCTTTCAAGTAGAGTAGGTGGAAAAGGTTCAGATACTATTTATTAGATGTAATAAACTATAACTACTCCTTATAACTCCTGTAATTTCCTGTGACTCCTATTGTTCATCTCTATGAATAGGAACCTCACCACCATTAAGTGTGAGGAGATTGGTATTGTAATATGTCCCTGTAAACTATGTGATTGAGTGATCAATCCCCCACTTTTTCATATTTCAGTTTTAATCCCTAGATTTAAAGGGTATGTTTCTTATTAGTCTTTGGGAGAGACCCATTACTAAATTATTTGGTTTTGTTTTTAGTCCCTCCGAAAGACTAAAAGTAAGCCTGTCAATCGGATGGATACGGATCGGATATGCTAATATTCATATCCTAACTTTCGGATTCGGATACGGATATTAATTTTTGGATTCGGATCCCTTTGGATACGGATCGGATACGGATATTTTTCAGATAATTGACATGCTTGAATATTAACATTATTTTGGATAATCAATTAATATTTTAGAGAGATATCAAAATTAAAATTGATATTTTAAGGCTTATTATATTTTTCAGATATCATACATTGAAAATTTAATAGTATTATAATATATCATCATTATAATTAATCATACATGATAACAATATGGACAATATATAAGACAAATATATATATTTTTATAGTATATGTCGGATACGAATATTTTTCGGATCGGATAAACTGATATTCATATCCGCACTCCGGATCTTTGAATATCAGATAATTCTGATTTTTCGGATGCGGATTCGGATTTTTTTCGGATAATTGACAGACTTAACTAAAAGGAACATATATTTTAAATCTGGGGACTTAAGATAAAATATAAAGAAGTGAAGGATCGATCACTAAATCATGTAGTTTATGGGGACTTAAAAATAAAAAACCCTTCCCTAAAACCTTATCCCATTCTCTTTGAGAACGACGAGAAGCCACTCCCCAATCCATACTTATGGAAACAATTCCTCTTCTTCTTACTCGACAAAGAAACCTCACCCTAAAATCTTATTAGCCTTCTCTTCCTTCACACAAATCTCTCTCCCAAAAAAAAACTTATTCTATGACCTACTCTCTAAAAAAAACTCTGTTCTCTCTCTCCGATCTTTCCCACACAAATCTTTTTATTTAAAAAAAAATCATCATCACCTTCTCAGCTTCTCCTATGTAATATCTGTGGACAACCTCTTCATTTCTACCTATCACCTTTCTCTTGTTCTTCTCTTGATACCCACTTCATGATCCACTGAAGTAGAATTTCATGTCATTGTCAATACAAGCACTAAGGTTATTTGGTGTCAGTCGTTACTTAAAGAACTTGGTGTCCGGACCTCTACTGCATTAACATTGTGGTGCGGGTGACATATCTTTGTGCCCATCCAATCTTCCTTGCCCAAACCAAGCATGTGACGATTGATTATCATTTTGTTCACCATCAAGTATATGTCGGCCTTCTTCATGCCAAATTTATTTCAACCAAAGATCAACTAAAAGATATTATGGAAAAGTCATTGTGTTCAACTCGTCATCATTTTATTCAAGACAAGTGGAGAGTTTAAGAATGCTCAACTTGAGGGCATATTCGATGTAATACATTATAACTAATTGTAACTACTTATAACTCCTTGTAACTCCTGTTGTTCATCTTTATAAATTCAGATCCTTAACACCATTAAAAGTGTGAGGAGATTTATGTTGTAATATAATAATGGAATCATCATTATAATGCCTTTGTTGTCCATCTTTTTTTGTCCCAGTTTTTAGAAGATCCAAGGATACTAAAAAAAGCAATTGGTCATGGATACACAAGGAAATGAGCAGATTAGTTTTGAATTTGCATTCAACAATCCTCATTTCTCTGAGCATACGTTTCGAATTGAGATCACAGATGAAAAACTGGTAGACAATCAGATTAACTACATTACCACGAGATTGAAGAAGAGAAAGATCAACAAAAAGCAAGTTCTAGAGGCGGATGAAGATGAGGTGGAAAAGAAGGTCTTGTCTATGCATGTTAATTCAGCTCTCTTAGCCGTGAAGAGTCCGTTCTTCTATAAGCTCTTCTCCAATGGCATGCGTGATTCAAACAACAAATACGAGACCACTTTGAAGCTCAAAGCATCAGAGGAGACACCATTTAAGGAGCTTTTGCATTTTATGTACTGTGGGAAGTTTTCTTCCACGGATATATCAAATCATCGTTCACTGTTGGATATTTTGATTCTTGCAGACAAATATGAGGTCATTCAGTGCATGAAATATTGTGTGTTGTTGTTGCTGAAACTTCCAATGACGCAAGAATCTGCGCTTCTCTATTTGGATCTGCCTTCAAGTGTTTCAACAAATATGGAGGTCCAACAACTGATGGATGCTTCTAAGAAACATCTTGTGGCTGGTTTTAATGATAGAGAAGCGCCACGTGATGAGTTGGTGAATCTAAGCATGGCGGGACTTGAGGTGATATTGAGTAGTGATGATATCCTGCCAAATTCAGAGGATGAGATCTGTGATTTTCTTATTGATTGGGCTCGCCACAACTACCTGAAATTGATGGAACGCCGAGTGGCTTTGAGTTCATTACTCATTCGTTTTGTTCGATTCCCATACTTGTCTTGTACGTGTATGAGGGAACTTCTTGTGTGCAAGGACATCGACAAGGTAGCTCTTTTAGAGCGCATCACTGATTCACTTCTTTTCAAGGAGGAGAACCTGCTAAGAAAGCATGAACTCACCTCTATGGATTCCACACAGAAGCAATTCATGCAGCGATCATATAATTGGCGACCTGTAAAAGTGGTAGAATCAGAGTCACCCAGTCGACATTCAGTTGTTTTCTTCGACCTTTCAAGGTCAGAATGCGCAGGTCTCTTCCCTTCCGGTTGTATAGACACACAATGGTTTCCTGTTGGTGAGCATATGTTTTATATTGCAGTATGTTGTGTACAGAACTCAGGGAGCTTGTCGCATAGTTTTGGAGTCTGGTTGTATTTGGAGAGCCCAGAGGAGATTTCTGTGTCATATCATTATGCTGTGAGGAAAAATCCTAGCAAGTTATTTATAGATGTTAGGAATGAGAATTACACCTTTCAGTCTCCTGAAGGATATGGATACAACGAAGTGTTTCGTACACCATGGTCTACATTCATAGCAGAGAACAGTCCTTACTTCATCAATGGCACGCTTCACTTTCGAGCAGAGATAATTATCGAGACATTAGATGAAAGAACCTGAATCTGATTAGTTGCCTTGTATTTTTTTATTTTGATTCTGTCATGCACTGATCAAGGTTTTGTGATGCGATAGTATGAACTGTGCCTGACATTATATGTAGTATACTCATGGTTTTATATCTATGTTATGTTTAATATCCTCATTTGTTTTGTGTAATGAAATGTTTAATATTCCGAAAGCATTTCAATGGACTTTATGATTATTTGAACACAATCAGGCCTTTTAAGGAGCAGGTCAGTTCCAATTGATCTTTCTAGAGTTCTCAATTTTCGTGAATCCCAAAACTTCAAATACATCTCATAAGGATACCACAGTTGATTGGCTTAAATTTATGGGAATTTGTTGTATTTAATTTTAAGGAAAAATCCATGTGAACCATCCCAAGTTCATATTACTCCTTGAAAACACCCATGTAAATTCAAATAGACCCCGAGTTAAATCAAAACTTCTTTCCAGTGTGTTGAAAATATGAAAAATACTATGTAAATGATGATTTTATCTCTCCAAATCAGATAAATAAGTTTATACAATTATTTATATTACATATTTAATTTTTTACAAAAATATCCATGCATGCTAATTTTTTCATTTAATTAATTATAATTTAAAAAAAAAACAATATCAAACCATATAATATGTATTTGAATTGACATTCAGAATCCAGTGTTTATAGTGAACTCGGATATAACCAATCCGTAAAATATATCCGTTGGACCACCTCTTCATATCTCCCAGATTTCGATTTCCAGACCATACGAAATAATCATAGTCGCCCAAAACGCCCATTGAAGGTGCTCTGTCTCACTCTCTCTCTGATGCACACAATCGCCACTTTTGGACCCTCTGTATTAACAAAGAATGTTTTTTTCTCCCCAAGAAATGGCGGCTGATTGGTCCGTGTTTCCGAATGAGATATCTTGATCTCCATCGCGAACTTCGGCGCCTTCTGCAATCTATATAAAAAAGAACAACTTTTACATATGTCAAAAATACTCTTGAGGGAGGTAAATCCAGTCCAAGCTAGTATGCATCCCCTCAGATTTCGATAGGAATTCAGTCAGCATACAAAATAATCCCTATACCACTTCAGACGTGAATCATTTTGTTGCAGCTCTGGATGTTTTTTTTTTTTTTTTTGGACTGAAAGGCCCCAAACTGGGGCAAGGTTACTTATCTATCAAAAGGAATTACATACATCTGAACGAGTAGCTATTCAATTAGCTACTTCTGCTAACCAACCTTTTAAATCCCCTAAATAAGGGGCCAAAACCAACATAGCTTCAAATAGACCCTGTTTTTGTGTTTTCCGAGCATACTGGGTCAAAGTCTCCGCTGGATTGCAGGAAACTTTACAAAAAATAATCCTATCAATGTGAGTCACATTTTCGAATGGACTCCACTGTGTGCTGAATAGAACTTGAGCCTTCCAACGATCTGTTATGTTCTGCATCTTCATTGCCTTGATCAGCAATAAGAGAAGGCATTTAGTCTTAATTTGATTTAGTCCAAGTAGTTATCAAGAGTAATAATGGTTGAGTCAAAATAGGAGTTTGTTGGGTCAACTCTGTTTACTATTTTTTAGAGATTGTTGCTTGTTTTTAGTCACTTTCTGTTAAGAGTCTGTTTATAAATTTGAATATTGCAGTGAATAAAAGATCATCAGAAGTTTATCTATTTAAAATTGTTAGCCTATCTAACATTGGAGGTCTTGGTTTCCCTCGAAGCAAACCTAATCTTATCTTTCCCAACCCTTTTTCATATATAACTTCTTCTTTCATCCTATCAAAATAGGGAGGCACAAGAAGCAAACACCTCAGAATTCCCAACAATCTACTACTGATCGTCCAATCACCCGATCTGTTACATTAGTGTCGGTATCGTCGGGAAGGCCTCCGAATGGGCCGCGTGGTGTTGGTGCTTTCAGAAGGGTCCCGGTGGTGCGCGGGTGCGCGTGCGTGTGTGGGGGTTCTTCGGGGATTCATATCGGATGTGTGCCCTGGCGGGCTCGGTCGGATCGTCTTCTCGGAAGGGTGAGGGGTGTCGTTCCTGGTTGAGGCGCCCGATAGCGTCTCAAGAGGATTCAGGGGTTTGTGTGATCTCCACCTGCTTTTTCTAAAAGCAGGAAAAGGTTGGGTCGGATTTGATCGCCTACGTGGGGAGTTTGTGGGGTCTCCGCTCTGAGACACGGATATACCGTACACAGAGGTGAAAAACAAATAATCTTATTCTGCTTCCGGGGCTTGACTAAAGGAGTTATGGGACATAGGGGGTGTAAGTGGGGTGTGTATGGGGGGCGGCTAGTTGGATCTAGCCGTCTGGTGAGGGTCGGCTACTAGGCTTTAGCCGTCCCAGGTCTGGTTTGGTTTGGGCAGAACTTCGGTAGGAAATGGGCTTGGTTTTGGGCAGAGGCTAAGCTAGGTTTAGCCCGGGTTTCTGGAGAGTGGAATGAGAGGGTGTTTTGTGTAGGGAATAGGTTTTTCTCTCACAAAAGGGGGTCTCTCTCTCTCTTCCTCTCTCTTGGGATTTCTAGTGGTGGAAGGGATTGATCAAGTGAGGATGGTGGATTGAAGATGTTGATTGGTGATTGTTGTGGATTTTTGGTCATGGGTTTAAAGGCTTGGGACCTCCTCTATTTATAGTAATAGAGGGGCAGGGGAATGTACATGGGGTAATAGAGTGGGTTGGCTTCGATTAGACCCCTCATTAATTCTTTGGTTCTTCTGTCAGAGACCAGGTGAAGGGCGGCTAGTTCCAATTAGCCGCCCAGGATGGGGCGGCTACTTCCTGGTAGCCGGCCCTATCATGACCTGCCAAACGTCCCATCTCTGACCGGTGGCGCCGGGTTGATCCGGCCAAGAGAGGGCGGCTGATCCCGCCGCAGCATTTAATACTGCTTTATGTCCCATCCAGGGGACTGGTCCAAAGTCGGCCGGGGGGGCGGCTAGTGCTAACTAGCCGCCTGGTATGGGGCGGCTAGTTAGGTCTAGCCGCCCCTTGCCAGGAACTCAGGTTTTTTTGGGTTTTAGGGTTTTTCCTAGGTGGGGTTCTGGTTCGGGCCAGGGTCTGGTTTAGGTTAGGGTTTTTAGGGTTGGGGTTTTTAGGTCCGGGGCTAGGGTTAGGGTTTAGGCTTAGGTCCAGGGCTAGGGTTAGGGTTTAGGGTAGGGTTTTTAGGGTTAGGGTTTTTAGGTCCGGGGCTAGGGTTAGGGTTTAGGCTTAGGTCCAGGGCTAGGGTTAGGGTTTAGGTTTAGGTCCGGGGCTAGGGCTAGGGTTTCCGGTTTAGGTCAGGGTTGGGTTAAGGTTTCCGGTTTAGGTCACGGTTAGGCTTTCCGGTTTCCTGAACTTTGGTTCTCAACTAGATGTCCAAATGTGGGATATTTCCGTGTGTTACTTGAAGTATTTCTGTCTCTCTGGACGGTCAAAATTGGGATATCTACAATTGTCCCTCATCGGACGGAGTCTTTGTGCGGAGCAGGAAAGACTTCGACCGATGATAAGGAAAGAGACCCCTATTTTGGCCGGCCCAACCTTCAAGAAGTTATGCAGATACGAACAGTACTATTCGGGGAATTGATTTAGACTGTTAGAGGCTAGGTCTTGACTTAGAATTTTTAGCCGAAAGCATGATCCAGGTGGGAGGCGGGGAAAAGTAAATGGTGAGTGATCCAACCCGCGGTTGGGGTTCTTAGCTATCGTGCGCGGAGCAGCCCAGCGTCAGTTTCCTCGTGCCTACCGTTCCCGTGCTTGGAAAAACTCAGCAAGGAGGGGATATCGCTGACAAAAAGCAAGTAAAAGTTGAGTTGGGTGAATTGGATCATCCGAAGGATAAGAACTCTGGAAAAGAACCAGAACTGAAGAAATTCAAATTTGAGTGGTACTGAAAGTGCTGCGAAACTTCAGGAAAGTCGTGTTTGATCAAGTAATGTATGGAAATAAGCCAATACATGGTTGTTTGGTATGGAGAACCATGCAATTTAGGGCTGAAAAGATTGGAAAGGGGTTTTTAAATGAAAGAGAAAAACTGGGAGGGGCGGCTAGTTGTAACTAGCCGCCCGAGAGGGGGCGGCTACTCGCGGGTAGCCGCCCCTGGACTGGGTCCCTTATAACCGAAAAGACCCTCTCTCTCTCCATACGTTTCAAAACGGTTTCTCTTCCCTCCTCTCTTCTTCTCTTCGGTTTCAAACTCAAAAACCCTGATTTCTTTGCCTTTCTTTCCTCCATTTCGACCTCAATCTTTCTCTCTCTCTTGATTTCGAAACCATAGGTTTGGGTTCTCCTTTTTCTTTTTAAATCGAGGGAGATGACGAGGTCGAAGGCGATCGTTTCGAGGGGAAAACGACCACGGGTGGCTCGTGGAGAGCCCGAGCTCTTCATCATCGGATAGCGTAGCCCGAGCTCTTCATCATCGGAGAGCGATAGGCCAGAGGTCGAGGCCGTGGGAGAGGGTACGGGTACGACAGAGGTGCTTCCTGTCGGTATCATCGGGAAGGCCTCCGAATGGGCCACGTGGTGTTGGTGCTTTCGGAAGGGGTCCCGACGGTGCGCGCGTGCGTGTGTAGGGGTTCTTCGGGGATTCAGATCGGATGCGAGCCCTGGCGGGCTCGGTCGGATCGTCTTCTCGGAAGGGTGAGGGGTGTCGTTCCTGGTTGAGGCGCCCGATAGCATCTCAAGAGGATTCAGGGGTTTGTGTGATCGTCACCTGCTTTTTCTAAAAGCAAGAAAAGGTTGGGTCGGATTTGATCGCCTACGTGGGGAGTTTGTGGGGTCTCCGCTCTGAGACACGGATATACCGTACACAGAGGTGAAAAACAGATAATCCTATTCTGCTTCCAGGACTTGACTAAAGGATTTATGGGACATTGGGGGTGTAAGTGGGGTGTGTATGGCGGGCGGCTAGTTGGATCTAGCCGTCTGGTGAGGGTCGGCTACTAGGGTTTAGCCGTCCCAGGTCTGGTTTGGTTTGGGCAGAACTTCGGTAGGAAATGGGTTTGGTTTTGGGCAGAGGCTAAGCTAGGTTTAGCCCGGGTTTCTGGAGGGTGGAATGAGAGGGTGTTTTGTGTAGGGAATAGGTTTTCTCTCACAAAAGGGGGGGGGGCTCTCTCTCTCTTCCTCTCTCTTGGGATTTCTAGTGGTGGAAGGGATTGATCAAGTGAGGATGGTGGATTGAAGATGTTGATTGGTGATTGTTGTGGATTTTTGGTCATGGGTTTAAAGGCTTGGGACCTCCTCTATTTATAGTAAAAGAGGGGCAGGGGAATGTCCAGGGGGTAATAGAGTGGGTTGGCTTTGATTAGATCCCTCATTAATTCTCTGGTTCTTCTATCAAAGACCAGGTGAAGGGCGGCTAGTTCCAACTAGCCGCCCAGGATGGGGTGGCTACTTCCTGGTAGCCGCCCCTATCATGACCTGCCAAACGTCCCATCTCTGACAAGCGGTGGCTTGGGTCGGTTACTTTGGTTGATCCGGCCAAGAGAGGGCGGCTAAAGGTCATGACCCGTCGCAATGATCAGCATTTAATACTGCTTTATGTCCCATCCATGGGACTGGTCCAAAGTCGGCCGGGGGGGTGGCTAGTGCTAACTAGCCGCCTGATTTGGGGTGGCTAGTTAGGGCTAGCCGCCCATTTCCAGGGGCTCAGGGTTTTATGGTTTTTTCTTTAGGTGGGGTTCTGGTTTGGGGTAAGGTTTAGGTTTAGGTCTAGGGTTAGGGTTTAGGTTTAGGTCAAGGCTAGGGTTAGGGTTTCCGGTTTAGGTTTCGGTTAGGGTTCCTGGTTTAGGTTTAGGTCAAGGCTAGGGTTTGCGTTTAGGTTTAGGGTTAGGGTTTCCGGTTCCCGAACTTCGGTTCTCTACTTGATGTCCAACTGTGGGATATTTTCGTGTGTTACTTGAAGTATTTCTGTCTCTCTGGATGGTCAAAATTGGGGTATCTACACCGCCGGCGGACATTGGCGTGGGTGAGGTCGGGGATTTGCCTTCGGGGGCTGTCCCGGAGGTAGGGGGGAGTATGATAGGCTATTCACGTAAGAGAAGGCGTGAGGATCGACCGGTGGCGGTCGAGGGGGTGGTTTCGGGGGTTGGAGGATCGATTGAGGGTGCAACCGAGGGGGTAGGGGTCGAGGGAGTTAGTGAGGAGGTGAGGGCGTCGTTGGATGCCCTCGTTGGGATGTTGGATAGGGAGGCCACAGAGGCCAGGGCTGAGGAGGAGGAGAGTAGGGCTATGGGGCCTTTGCGGAGTTTATCTCCGGTGTGGGGAGGGTGGAGGGGATAGGAGAGGCTAGGGATGAGGCCGAGGAGGCCGAGGGTACGGGCACCGGGGCTGCAGAGGCCGGTGTTGGTGTTGGGGCTGAGGCCGAGGAGGCCGTGTTCGAGGAGGATGAGGAGGAGGAGGACGACGACGGGATGGACGATCCCGAAGAGGCCGAGGTGGACGCTCCTGGGTCCACACGGGCCGTGGTATGTTCCTAACGTTTTAGTCTTAGCCTTTTTATTTTGGTGTATATGCATGTGTTTTGGTTGGTATGAACAGGTTGTATATGTGTATTACTCGTATATGTGTGTTTTAAAATAGGCATGCTTGTGTATAAGTTGATCACGGTGGGATGTGTAAGCATGCTGATATGGGTTTGTTTTTTTATAGGGAGGGGGGGCAATTAACATCCATGTTTGTTATATGCATATAAAGGAGAGAGAAATGATATAGCTAATATGCTTGCATGCGATACTTTTCTATGTGTATGTGATTCTGTATGTGTTTGATCGTGGTAGAGTATGAGGGAGTGTATGCATGCATTCCGCGGGTTCAAGTGCTTCCTATATGTTTTTGGTGTGTTTTAGGGAAGGTATATAAGCATGATAGGCGGTAAGATGAAGCATACGAGCAATGACCACGGTGGGATAAGAGGGTAAAGCATGTTATCTTATAGGTGTGTTTTGTAAATAAAGGAGAGTAGATTTTCGTATGAAGTCTCATATTTCATGCCTCTTTAGATTTTAATGTGTAGGAGTTTTATTGTGCTAAGCATGGTTTCTAGGAAATGAATTCATTTAGACTTGGATCCTTACCTCTCGATTGCTTTGGACTAACCCATTTTCGTTTGTTTTGTAGCGGCCGAATCGCATCCGGGCTTTATGGTACGGGACGAAGAGGTGGTATGATGCCTTGGGGCAGGAGGAGAGGAGCTTAGTGGATGGGGCGGCTTCCGCTCCTTCTTTTTGATCGAGCCGTTCCACGTCCATCGCCCATATGTGGAGGCACTGGCGGAGAGATGGGACCTGGAGAGTTGTACGTTCATCCTCCCTACCGGTGTTGTCATGCCGACGCTCGAGGACGTCCATCGGATCACCGGCCTTCCGGTCTCGGGGGAGGCAGTGATTGCGGCCACCCTTGCGGACTACAGGGGGCTTTTCCGAGAGTTGATCGGGGAATGGGAGTTCGTGGAGCAGGAGCGGACGCTGAACCGGATCCCTTTGGGGAGGCTTTCGGGGCAGTACGGCCTAGGTTCCTTTACAGAGCGCCAGAAGGGCGAAGCTACAGCTAGCTTCGAGAGGAAGCGGGTGATGATCGAGGCGAGAGAGGCGGCCGCATGCCCACAGAGGGCACGGAGGGAGTTGAGGGCGTTCTTTCTTTACTTCTTCGGCTGGGTCCTCTTCTCGACGGCCTCCGACAAGGTCTCTTCTCATTCTCTCCTGCTGATGAGGGACCTGGAGGGTATGGGGCGCTATGCTTGGGGAGCGGCGATGCCTGCCCATCTATTCGCGGAGCTCTCGAAGAAGGTCAAAAGGGCCGAGGGAAAGAACCTTGGCGGCTTCGCGCCATTTCTTCAGGTATGTGTAAGTGGTAAGTGTCTTCTTCTTTAGTTTAACTCACTTTGATCATGATAATTTCCCTCTTGTTTTGCTAGATCTCGGGTACAAGTACTTCACCATTGATCGTCCGACTTTGGCTCCGTTTGATCATGCCCTCCCTTGGGCTATGAGATGGGAACCCTGGGGATCTTCCCGCTTACTCCGCCTCGCCCAATTCTGAGAGGCTTTCCATGTTTTGTCGGAGGAAGAGGTATAAGTTTTTCTTCGAATTTCCTTGGCTTGTATTTGGTTTTCTTTTGACTAAGCGCTCTTCCTATCTTTCGATGTTTTTTTAGATGACGTGGAGGCCTTACTCGGAGGAGGTTCCCGAGGCTCTAGCGCGAGACGTCTGGTTGATCAATTTCAACGAGGTCATGTTCCATGCGATCAGCCGGGTCGTCCACCAGCTTGGCTATCATCAGTGGGTGCCCGATCCTCTGCCACGGCGCCCCTCGATTCTGGTGGCTGGGATTCCTCGGGACACGAATCTCCCGAGGAATTACGCTACGTATGTGGCGGGATGGATGGGCCGAGGTGTCTTGGTGGAGCGTCGTCCTAAGGTGACTTCGAGTGGCGAATACCTAGCTTGGTATCGTCAGGAGTATGCGGGTATCCTCGGGACGATGGAGGAGGAGATCCCGGACGCTTATGTAAGTTAAAAATCCTTTTTCCTTTCCCCGTTCTCCCTTGCTGGAATATTTTCTGAATGGTATTTGCTTTTGTAGGTTGAGTTGAATGAGATGGAGAAGAGGCTCATGACCGCCAATAAGCACCTCCAAGCGCGGGCCAGGCAGATAGAGGTGTTGCGGGTACAGAGAGGACGCTTGCAGGACCAGGTCCGAGTCCTCGAGGCTCAGGTGGATGCTTTGTCGAGAGCGAGGGCCGATGGCACTTCTTCTTCTTCCGCCCCTCCTCCTTCCATGGTTTCCGAGCGAGAGCTTGAGCTGACGAGGGAGTTAGATGCGGCCCAGAGTGAATTGACTGCCATACGGATGGAGCTGGGCCAGGCGAGCGGTAGGGTTTCTCGAGCTGAGGAGGAGACGGACCGGCTGCGATCCATGATGGTCTTGAGAGAGGAGGGTTTCATTACCCTAGGCCGTGAGAGGGACTCTCTCCAGATGAGGGTGTCGGAGTTGGAGGCTTCAGCGGGCGTTCCTGGAGGTTTGATGGGGGATTTGGTTCGTTCTCTTCAGGCGGCCGGGGATAGGGACCGAGAGGCGCTCAGGGCATCAGAGGTGAGGGCGCGGGAATTGGAGGAGAGGTTGAGGGCCGCCGAGGATCAGGCTAGAGGGACAGAGAGTCGCCTCCGACAGAGATTGGAGAGGATAGATAGAGATATGCAGCAAGTCCGTCTTTGGGAGGCGACTATGAGGGGGAAATTGGTTGGAGGGGGCTCCATGACCGAGGCGGACCTCGACATTCTTCCGCTTGAGCCTGACCATTCTCTCTCGGCTTCCTTGGCTACCGGGGCCACCTTCAGCCGTGCTTCTCGTCCTTCAGTGTCTCGAAGTCGTGGGATATACGCGAGGGTCGCGTCTTCGGTTCGAGAGACTCCTGCCACTCCTGACGTTCCAGTGGTTCAGTCTTCTAATCAGCCGCCGCTCCCTTCTCAGCCAAGTCAGGACGTTCCTCCTACTCAGCCTCCAGCGGATGACGATACGCCGAGGTATAGCTTCTTTGTGTCTTGATTTTAGGTAGAAGAATGGTATATATGCGAGGAATTCATGCTTTTCTTCTTTTGTTTTGACTCAGGTGATCATTTCGGTAAAAGTATAGCTCAAGACTTTGGAGTTTGGAGTTCTTGGTGGACCGTATCTCTTCCTCACTCTTTCATAAGGATTTTCTTTTATGTACTCTCTTAGGTTTAGAAAAACAATTTATGTTTGTGGTTTTGGTGGGACAATTTAATTTCTCGTTTATATGCATGGTTTAGAGTAGTTTAGCATGGATGTTTCATGGATATGTATGTTTGTGTAGATGAATCTTGGCTTTATAGGTTTGATTCATAGATGGACATATGATTTTGAGATATGGTTGTTTTTCGAAGTGTATTTATATTGGTTTTATGAATGTATATGCGTATGAAATGTGTGTATGCAATTTTTGAAAAGAAATGTTCTTAACAGGTATTGGAGACTGACAGTACTGAAAGAGGTGCAGGCAAGGGGCGGCTAGTGTAAACTAGCCGCCCAGTGAGGGGCGGCTAGTTGTGCTTAGCCGCCCCCTGCCTGGGGCATCCTCACCTGAAACAAAGGGCAGGGGCGGCTAGTCGAGTTTAACCGCCCCCTGCCTGGGGCAATTTGGTTCTGCTGCTACTGTCTGCTGCTGCCGCTGAAAGTCTTTGTGACCGTTTCAACCTTCGGGGCCTATAAAAACATTCTTTACATGGACCAAGTGTTAAATCTGTCCAGATTGCGCCCCTGCACTGACTTTCGAGCTCTTTTCTTGCTTGAATTGTCAAGGGCTACAACCCATCTTAAGGTGAAATGGAAAAGATAATGCGAGAAAGTAAAGTGCGGGAGACCATGCTTTAGTATGCGAGGAAGGGATTCCAAGTGCGTGAGAAAAACTCTTAAGTGTGTGTAAAGGTGGGACAATTTCTTCTCAGGCATGTGCGGCAAGGGTACGAAATGAGTGGGGAATCTGGGTACGGGGGGTCAACTTTAATATTCCAAGAAAATCGAACGCCAAGGTGTTTTGGAAAAGGAAAATGCAAGCTTATGCGTAAGTATAGTTGGCATAAGGGGGCATTTTAGTTCTTCAATGGTTTCTTACGTGAGAGGGTAATGTTCTCGACTTTCTGAAGTAAAAGATGCCATCAAGTCCCTGTGGAGGAGCCCTTGTGGTCACCCATGTCCAAACCAGGATTGTATTTGAACGGTATAAGCCTTAGGTGTCGATTTTTCTAGGTTCATGGTTTTCAAATGCTTAATCGTATTATTCTAAACATGCTGAAAAATCCATGAGTATACCAAGAGTCGAGTCAAATAAGCTTCCCTTGGACAAGCAAGTTTCTATGTGAACTCATGTGAGTGTGTGTAATTTGTAAACCTGTAAATGATCTACATTTGGTCGAAATTTCGCCTTTCCTGACAGACATAGTTCAATTTTGAATCCCATTGTGAAAATAAAAAGGGGTGGGGGAATGGGGTAAGAGAAATATCTTCCTTTCAGACAATTTTTAGAATTGACCCAGTCTAGCACATGTCTTACTTTCTAGGTTCCTCTGGCTTTCTTCTTTTTACCACTTCTTTATTTTGGGTGGAAAGTACAGTCCGTTGTTTGGATGTGTACTGGCATAGCCGTTGTCTAGCGTATACCGTGCGTAAAGGCGTGAAAGCCTGCTAAAATAGAGAGTTTAACCCGTTCACTTGGGTGTTATTTTTCTTTTGTTGGCCTCTAATTGCCTGATTTTTTTATTTGAGGGGGGGGGGCTCTTCTGTTTTTTACCCCGATTCTTTTCATGCTTCCCCTCTAGAAGTGTTTGTATAGTGTCAGAGCCAGTTTTGGGACATATGTCAGGTCTAGGTAACTCCTCATTTTGACCTAGGGTTAATACGAGTGGGGTGGAAATAAGGGATGTTTTGCTTTGGGGGTTTTAACTTGTCCCAGTCTACGGGGTAGGCAATTTCTCTTCTTTCAGGTGAATCTAGTCCAGTTATACGTGTGTGAAGGAAACGACATGATTTGGCGGAGATGTGTTCAAATAGATACGAGTTTATCTTTGAGAGTCTTATAATTCTATCATCAAGTACTAAACACTGGAAATCGCAGGAAGGAAGAATAATAGTTCTTAAGTATTGAAAGTTATTCATGCATGGAATTTCTTTAGATAAAGTGCGTTCCACGAACCTGGGACCTTGACTCCTTCGGCATCTACCAGGCGGTAGGCATTCCCGGAATAGGCATGGGTGATCACATAGGGGCCGTTTGGATAGTGACATAAGCTATCCAGAGTCTTATGACTATTCCAGGAATAAATTACTATTCCATTGAAATAGATGATTTTCTGTTTGGTTGTATTTTCTAGTATTCTCATATTATTCTAGGTTTGTTGTTTGGTTAATAAAGAATAAGTTTATACAAAAAAAGTGAATAAAGTGTGACAAGACTTTTTTACTTTTTATAATGACTATTTTACCCCCACCTATATGATTTAAATATTCATGTATAAAATCCAAAACTGTTTTTCACCTAACTTGTACCCAACGCCAAACCTGTATAACACCTGATTGTGTGTAAAATCCTTCCAATTTTTCAAAATTTTTTGGTTTTTTTTTTTTTATAAATTATGATGTTTAACGTATGCATATATTTGAAGCTATGATTTATTAATCTGAATGTAAACACAGCATATACAACTAAAACCTCTTGAAACCTGTGTGGTGAAGGAATCCCTAATAAGAAACAACAAAGGCAATGGGCAATTTGCCTTTGTCATATTACTCCCATTGTCAGATGGAAACCTGTATACCAATCATCTCAAACCATGAACCAACAATTTTCAAACACAAACAAGTAAATAAAAAATGATAAAACTAGGCTACATTATGTATAGTCATCATGTCCACCAGCAATTTATATAATAGTAGGAAAGTAGTTTGAAACGACAACAGACAAAATAGTTAGATGTGGAGCGCAATTGTACCACATCAGAATAGTTTAACAAGAAGTAGCACAATAATAACACATGCAAGAAAGACAAGTGCAACAGTCAATGTCACTTGAATTGAAGGAAAATGTTGACCAACTTAATGGACTTCAGGCATGCCTCCTGTATCTGTTCAATGGTGAGATGTTTGGTGGTTTCCTCTTACAATTGGGACAGAAAGTGACTCCAACGTTGGACAATCAGTTGGTTGATGGGACTATGTGGATAATTTCCCATTCTTTGATAATCACCTGTCAGCGTAAATGATTCAATGATTAAGTAGTATAGCTACATTTAAAATCTCAAAATGATTGAATGAGTGACAGAGTGTAACTGAAATGAAGAGGTACCAGACAACTATCATTGTATATCTATGTTGGAGTTAAGTAGAAGTTAAATGATACTGACCAATAATGAAAATTATGTACTTCTTACCGGCTTATCCCTCTCCATTGATCCCTTACAAAGTCATCGCCGCTGCAAGCAATAGGTATTAATTGATTATGTGAAACATTTATGACAATGAATTAATGTGTAATTGGGGCGGTATTGTAGCATGTCCTTACATGTCGAGTAGCCCATAATTGACCCGCTATGATACCCCGGAGTTCATTACCACGACTGATGTCGTCGAATTGTAATGGAATGGATGCATCAATCTCCTCATCACCAGCATCTTCAACTTGTTCTTGAGACATGTTGAAGAACATATCATTCCCTTGTTCCCTTCGTATGAAGTTGTGGATGATGCAACATGCTAGTACAATGAGTGTTTGGGTTTTGATTGGGTAGTAAGGCATGGATCTTAGACATTTGAACCTCATTTTTAGAACACCGAACGCCCGTTCAACGACATTCCTTAGTTGTGAGTGTCTGTGGTTGAATAACTCATTCGGTCCAGAATATCTACGGTTTCCACGATTCTCGAATTCCGATAGGTGATACCGAGATCCACGGTATGGAGCGACAAATTGTTCTGTATTTGCATATCCAGAGTCTACCAGGTAGAATTTTCCTGATCCAATTGAAATTAGGGGTTCAGATCAGCCAAGCGTTATTGAACATGCAACACACTGTGGTTTTTAGAAATTACCTGGTGGCACGTGGAAGCCACCACTCTCTAACGCCCATCTCAAGACTTTCATATCTGCCGTTGAACCCTCCCAACCAGCAACGACATAAAGAAATTGAAGATCGAATGAGCAAACTCCCATTACATTTTGAGACGTCCAACCCTTTCTATTCCTATATCTGGATGCTTTGGACTTCAACACCAATGCAGGGATGTGGGTCCCATCAATTGCACCAATTGCATTCTGTACAGGGGATATATATACACATATTCAATTTCTTTCATCAAAGATACAACACTTATTAATATGTAATTGTATTAAAATTTGCATACCTTGAAGAATGGGTAGAATTTCCGGTTAGATCTAACACGTGGATGAACCCCCACTCCAGCTTGTGGTAATTGAATGAAGTCGTTCCTCAATTCAACCACTGCTCTTAGCACTGCATTGAAATGTCTTGAGATGGTTTCTCCGGAGTGTTGGAATCTCTCAGATAACACCCGATTTGGTACACCATGACCTATGGTGTGTAGAAAAATTGCAAGCTGTTCAGTGGAGCTAACATGCTTAGTGTCTTTCATTAAACCCCTCCCAATCAACAAATCTCGAAATCTGAAAAACATTTCCGGTGTGACTCTAAAATTCTCATAAGATCGCACTTCATTACCCTGCATCAACTCATGTATAAATTGATGACCTGTCAATTTTCCAGCACGACATGGTGTTCTATCTATCCGGGGTAGCCTACGCTGCAATCTACATTGTAGTATATAAGCAATTTCCCTTTGGAATATTTCCTCGTCCCACTCTAACTCTTCCCTCAATCTTCTTCTCCTTTCCTCATGCCTGTCCATTAATCCTGTATAAAATCATGTCAGTCAATGTACTATCAACCAAAGTCATACACCAGTTATATTAAAAAATGAAATGGTTGAACCAAAGAAATGGAAGTTGGCATCCTAACCTATCCAAACACATACTACGACAAATGCAAACAACAATAACCAACAACATATATTTTTTTTTTGGTTGGTTCCTCTGTATCAAGCATCTGATTCTGTTTTTTCATAAACAAAAAAGAAAACCCTCCACACATCCCAATGACATATAACATATACTCCTTTTGCACTCAAACCAATACAAACCCAATTCCTAATGTGGGAATTTTGAAAAGTAAGACAGATGAGAATCAATGAAAACAATACCAAAAATGCTAGTCAATGTATCCACATGGAAGCAAAATAGAGATATAAATAGAGGTCATCATACATATTCTACTAAATACGGGACTTACGAGGAGCCCCACAACAAAACTACATAACATAGACTGAGTCTTACATTCCACATGTTTTAAAGCTTAACAACCAATGTTTGGCTGGACAAAAATGGAATGACATAACATAGAGACTCAAAAAAAAAAAAACACAACCCAAACAAAGAAACTAACTCCAACACCCCCCAAGGACTCTCTATGGAGGACTGGGCCTGTAAACATTGTCCATCATAGTGATGGCATTATCCTCAATCCACTCAAGTCTGACATCTTCTCCGAAGGTCATGAAAATGATGCGGTTGTTGATGTCTTTTAGGGCCTTTGCAGCAGCCAACTTTGTTCTAATGTTCAGATGAGTATAACCATCAAGGACCTTTATACAGTCCTCCAATGTATACCTTTCATTATAATCCTTTTCCACAATTTTCTTCATATTTTCCACCCTCTCACGAGATAAGTCTACTAACTCAGTCAATGCATCATCCTCTTTGTTGTTTCTCTTCCTCTTCAGTGAACAGGAAGATCCCTTCTTCCTCCCCCCCACACCATATTCAATCCCATCAGACACTAGAATGGTCGATGGGCTTTTTCCCTTTCATATGCGCTTAGAACTGCCCTCATCTTCCACCTCACATCGATTGAAATCCTGGACAAAAGTCTTCTGACTATCCTTACCACACACAGCATCGGTTGTTTGTTTATCTTGAGAATTTTCTACCATTTCAACTGGTTGTGGATGCACTGGATTGACCTTCAAGTCATCTGAATCCCCAACGGAATCATCATCATCTTGAATGTCCTCTACGTTGCTAGCTACAGCATGAAAACCTTTGGATGTTGTCTTCCCGCACAACAAGTTCATCTCTTTGAGAAACAAGAACGGCCTATCGCGACAGGTAGCATAATTTTTGTTTTTCTGCACATTTCATTCATACAAATCACTTTCATTCTCATATGGAAAAAAATAACCAAGATAAACTATGACATACCAATATCAATTCGTCCCATACACTTGGGTGTGGAGGAATAACCATGTTCCTAGAATCATCCCACCCCCAACCAGTCCTGTTAAGCAAATTATCATACAAGCTGAATTGGGATTTCAACACCTTGTACCGATTCCTCAAGTTCATAACCTCCATAGATAGCCCAAGTCTTTGGTTCAATCCTTCAGTGACAGCATTCCAAGTCATAACATGGAATGTGCCCTTTACGCAACTCCCCATATGATATTGGTCTACGAGCAGTCCAACAAGATAACCATCCATCTGAAGGGTCCAATTACTGACCCTTTGTTTGGGAAATGGTAGATGGGGGGTGGAGGATTTACTTCCCTTATACATGTTTGTCGACTGTGGTGTTCCAAGAGACATATAATCCAATTATAACAGGGGAAAACATAAATATGCAATTGCACAACCACCATAAAGGGAGGAACAATGACAATGCAAGTTGACAATGAAGCAAAATACATCAATCTAGCAAAGAATTTATTTTTTTGGTTGGTTCAGCAAAAAAAAATGTTCAATATGTAACTTCAGAACATATATGTAATACATACTGTCCAAGAAAAATTCAATGAATACAACAAATGCTTCTTCAAAAGGAGTTTGGAGTAACATTTAAAATGATTTAGTCATTATAGCTTAATATTCACATGCAAAGACTGTTTTTTTTTTATTGGTTGGTTCAGCAAAGACATCAGAATATATATAATTCATACTGAACAAGGTAAATAACATGAACACAACAAATGCTTCTTCAAAAGGAGTTTGGAAGAACATTTAAAATGATTTAGTCACAATAGCATAAAATTCACAGTGAAAGAATTTTTTTTTTGTTGGTTCAACAAAGAGTGTTCAGTATGCAACATTTAAACATATATATAATTCATACTGACAAAGGTAGATAACATGAACATAACAAATTCTTCTTCATAAGGAATTTGGAATAACATTTAAAATGATCTAGTCATTACAGCTTAATATTCACATGTAGACAAAGGTTAAAATTGAAGATGTCCATGACTAACAAGACATGCTGATTGGGCAATTCATAGGAGTGGTCATAAAACCAAAACAGGAGGTAGAGTGATTTTCTTTCCACACCTCACAAGATGGCACTGGTTGGGGATCCTCAGAGGGTTTCAGGAGCTGAGGGGGGAACCTTGGGTGATCCAGATCTGCTATGTTGTTGTATCTCCTCTGAAGGCAGTTATAAAGAGGCAGTCTTCACAGTCCACGAAGTAGGTCGGTGAGGAGTAAGTGAGGGATGAATGCTCCTGGTAGATAAGAATGAATGTGGTTTATTGTTAAAAAAATAAAATGGAATGGAATTCTGTACAACATCCATCAATGGTGAAGGTGGGGGTTGAAAATCGATCTCTCTCTGGATGATAGGATGGTGTGTGAGGGGACGACTCGACTGACCAGGATCTTTGATGCTAGGAGATGGGGTAATGGAAGAGAAGACATGGATGTGAAAGATTAGGGAGAAGAAGATTCACATACCTATTGGGGGATACGGACGTACAAGGGACGCCAATCAACGAATGAGTTTGAATGGACCGATCTTTGCCTAGGGAAGATGAAGTTCTTCTCTGTTGCGTTAATGGAGGTAGGAGAGGTAGGTGACGGATGCTTTCGCATTCAAAATCGAGAGATGGGGAAATAAACACAGGATACAAAAGAGAACCCTCTTTTTTGGCTATTACTGTTCACAGGGACATGCGTAAAAACTGATGGGACTTGTGGGTCCTACTTATTCTGATAGATGGAATACCCAATTCCAAGGTTTTGTTGGAATGCCAATCCTTCTTTATACCAACCTATTCTGTTACCCAGATTCTCTCTTATACCTCTCATCCAAACAGCAATTTCACTCTTATTCCAGGGTATACCACACTATACCACTCTTATGCCCTCATCCAAACAGGGCCATAGGGTCTATCCCATGTGGGTTGCAACTTTCCTCTTGGGTGAGGCTGTCTTGATGGCATGATTTGCTTAAGTACTAATTCCCCAATTTCAAATTTTCTTTTTATTACCTTCTTTTCAAATGCCCTTGCCACCCTTAATCTTTTCTCGTCTAGTAGTATCATATGTATTTTTGACAGTGTGAAGACAGATGCATACTTATGGTTGGTGAATAGATATGTTTTTGGAAAAAGGAATGGCGATAAAGTTTGGGAAATGATTTTGTTTTTAGAAGGAAAGTATGGAAAGACAGTTTGTAAAATGTTTTTCGGCGGAACTCATGGAAGTACGGCTTTGTAAAATATTTTGCTTTGAAGAAAGGTGTGAAAGTGCAGATTCGGAAAACGTTTTCATTGGAAACGCGGCTTGTAAATATTTTCGTTGTTTTGGTAAACAAGTAAAGAAAGTTTGAAAAAATTTCTTTGGAAGCACGGAAATATGGTTTCGTAAAAAGAAACTTTTGTTTTGAAAGAGAGCGTAGAAAACATTTTTGTAAAAACATTTTTTGTTTTTAAAGAAGAGGGGAAATAAAGCTGGAAACAAGTATGTTCAGAGTTGGGGAATGAAAGCTGATCGGCATGTATTTTTTTGGGTTTTGGTTTCTTTTAGGAAGGCAGGTAAACAAATACGTATAGGGTGATGAAAGATGAAAGCTGGTAAACAAATATTTTGATCTTTGATTTTTAGAAAAAGCTGTAAACAAATATGTACAGGGTGTGGCGAAGGCGAAAGCTGGTAAACAAATATTTTTCGATTTTGGATTTTTAGAAAAAGCTGTAAACAAATATGTACAGGGTGTGACAAAGGCGAAAGCTGGTAAACAAATATTTTTCGATTTTGGATTTTTAGAAAAAGCTGTAAACAAATATGTACAGGGTGTGACGAAGGCTTACTCGGGGGGATCAGTACCTGGTTCTTGGATTCGCATTGTTTCCTCGAGTCGGCTTCGTTTGGTTGGCCGGCTGATGTCCGGTGGGGGTCCCCTATTCCCGAACTCTTCTTCCCTGAGCCTTTTCAAAGGCCTTCCTTGATGGAGCGGTTCTTCGTCGGTGGAGCCTGGCTGCCAACATGCGAGCACCTCTAGCCGGATGCGCATGGCACAGACGCTCCAATTCCGGGCCCGTGTCTCGTTAAAGCGTGCTTCTCCCCATATGGATACTACTTTCCCGCGGTACGGGAAGCGAAGACATTGGTGTCGGGTGGATGAGACAGCTTCGATGCTGTTGAGCCATGTCCTCCCAACAATCAGAGGGTGGGGCGATTGAATGTTCATCACCATGCAGTTGACGATGGTGGAGACCGGGCCGATCTTTAGTGGGAGTGTGACCAGTCCGCAAGCGTTTTTGCGCGTGCTGTCGAATGCGTAGATGTATTCGTTCGAGGGCTCCAATCTTGGGACCCTGCCTTCTAGCTTCTGGTAGGCGAAATATGTAAGAACGTTAGTTTCCGCTCCCGTGTCGATGAGAATGTGCCGGAATTCCCTTCCTCCGAGTATAGCAGTGATTGTGAGGAGTGCGGAGCGTGCTCCGGCTTTGGCGACTTCATGGGGGAGGAAGGTGATCGAGTTGGGCTCCGTAAGATCGCTTGGTGGATGCAGGGTCCTGGTTGCTTCTTCTGAAGGATAGTTGTTTTCGTAAGGGGACCCAGGTGGACTGCCACTTTCATCCTCGTTCCCCGGTCGCAGGTCTAATGTGAACATATTATGTATCGCCCAATTGTTCTCGTTCTCATACTGGAGGCGCGCCTCTCCCCAGATTGTTAGAATATGACTTAAGAAGGGCAGTCGAAGGCATTGGTGCCGGGGGAAACAGATAGCTTGGATGCTGTCTAACTATGGTCGCCCCAACATCAATGGGTACCTTGTGTCGATGTCGGCCACGAAGCAGACTACTTCACAGATAAGAGGGCCGACGGACAGCTCAAATGTTCCGGGGCCACGGAGAGTCTTCCCGGTATGGTTGAAAGCTTGAATAGTATGGTGGGCCGGTTGGACGGGAGGACGGCCTAGTCCGGGTATCTTTTGGTAGGTGGAGCACGTCATTATGTTCATTCCTGACCCTCCACAACATTTGAAGTCGTCCGCGGATGTGTAGGGGGTAGACTCATAGTCTGGGATCCGGGAGGTCTTGGTCAGTGAACGAAATGGTCATTGGGCGGCGGGGGCCGTCGACAGTGTCGGTACTCTTGGAGGACCCGTTGTCGTCCAGATGCAGATCATCCGACGTACATTCCCCTCCTTCGGGTCCTTCGCTAGCTCCTTCGGGGATCTCCTCAAATGGCTCTTCTTCTTCGTCTCCTCCCGGGTTTTCTAGTCCGCTTTCGTCGGACTCGATGTTGATGACTGCGGGAAGGGCGAGAACTGCATCTTCTTCTTCGCCATAGAGTATGGCAAGGTCATGATTGTCGAGGTTCAGCTGGAAGGGTTCGTTCTGCTCTTCCTCCTCGGATTCTTCGGACAGACTGTCGTCAGTGACATCTTCTGAACTGCTTGGTTGTGGTGATGGTTGTCTCCCTCTCCTGACCATGTTTACTATGTGGGCTCCAGATGTGGATGCTTGGTTGTGACCTGGCAATGGGTCAGTAAAAATACCAAGTGGCTTGGAGGCTCGAGAATTGCCCTGGTTTAAGTGGCTTTTGATCATGGCCCAATCAAGGCGCCTGTCATCATTTAAATCATAGATAAAATCCTGAAAAACAATGCATTGTTCTACGGTATGACCATGTTGTTGGTGGTATTGACAGTAACGCAGTCTGCTGGCCCCGGGGAGTGGAGGTTTAGCAGCTGGGAGGGAGATACTATTTGTGTCCATCAGTATCCTAAAAATCCCGGTTAGTGTTTCTGGGAGGGGAGGGTAAGAGTCCCTCTTTCCCATTCGTCTCTGATCATAGGATGTCGGAGGGGAGACCTCATTATAAGTATTTTGGGAGGGCTGCCTAGGACTTAGGTTCTGACTTCTTAAGAAGCTGGAATAGAAAGGGGTCCTAGGCTGGCCTTGTCTTGAGATTACAGGGTTTGTTGTGTCGGCACGGGGACGGGTACTGATCGAGTAGTGAAGTTTTGGTTGATTGGCCGAGGCAGCGCATACCCGGATGAATCGGACGTGTACTGTCTCGGAGCCGTTCCTCGATCAGAAACCCGTGCTCCATTCGGGTAGAGTGCCGATACCTGTGTAATAATCCCCTCTACCGTGGGGGTTTGTGCCTTACGAGGTGGTTGTCCAACCCTATGACTGATAGGTGGGGACTGGGTTTGGATTAGGGGCTGCACAACGGAAAATTCTGTTGTGGCGGTCAATTAGAAGTTGATACGTAGTACAGTCTCCGTACGAAAGGCTCGTATGAAGTTCTGGACTCAGGCTCTGTAACATCATGTCAATTTCTTGACATTCTGTGAGTTGCAGGCCGGTCCGGTGGACAAGTGTGCGCCACCGAGACACGTATTGTTCGAATTCCTCCCTAGGCCTCATTCTCTCTACGGTTAAATCTGAAATAGAGGGGGTTCTGATCCTCTGGTAACCGTAGCGGCCCAAGAACTTCTCGCTTACAGCCGAGAAGTTCGACAAGTGATCTACAGGGAGGGTGGAGAACCATTGTAGTGCTTCTCCTTCCAATGATTTCTGGAAGAGGAAGACTAGCAGAGGTTGATTATCTAGAAAGGGGCGAGCGTCTAGATCAAAAGCAGTTAAATGGATGTCTGGGTCTCCACGACCGTTATACCTGCGGAATTTGGGGATTTTGAATCCCTCCGGTAGGTGGACTGACGGGATTTGTCTCAGGTTATGTAGAGACATGTGTTTGCAGGCTGAGGGACCAGTCTCGGAGAGGATTCTCCGGATGGTTTCATCCAGCGTCTCTCCCCTGGGAGGGCTGCCTAGCGGTCCAGTGTTTGGGGTGGCCTAGTAAGGGCCTGGGGTGGAAACGGCTGGGAATATTGGATTCGAGGGGGAAAGGGGGTGAATGAAAAGACGCTCGGGTTGACCGAGTGACTGGGCGTGAATGGGGTCTTGGGAATGGCCTTAGGGGTTTCGACAAGGGCCTCCTGTCTTAGGGTTTTGACCTGGCGGTAGTCGGCGAGGTCATGAAACATGTCCTCTACGAATTGGTATCCTAGATTGGCCATCTTTTCCTCTAGATGGGTCAGGAATTGTGTGGCCTGACCCTCTTGGTGGGTTCTTTCCTCTAGTATCTCCTCCTCTATGCGGGATTCCATGATGCGTGTGAAATGATTTAAGGGAACAAACAAATACAGATATAAAGCAGTAAATAAAGCGGTAAAGGATTGCGCAGCGGTGTGCGGCTTACAAAGCAGTAAAGGATTGCGCAACGGTGTGCAGCTTACAAAGCAGTAAATGATTGCGCAGCGGTGTGCGGCTTACAAAGCAGTAAATGATGCAATGATGCGAAGTAGAGGAGGAACTGATTCGAGGGGTGGAAAACTCTAACCTTCCTAGAGGGTTGAAAGCATTCTAGTCAAGCTTGTAAAAGGGGGCAGAAGAGGATTACCTTTTGTTGTTTTTCACGAGGGAGTTCCCACCGTGATCGCCAGATTTGTCGGTATCGTCGGGAAGGCCTCCGAATGGGCCGCGTGGTGTTGGTGCTTTCGGAAGGGGTCCCGGCGGTGCGCGGGTGCGCGTGCGTGTGTGGGGGTTCTTCGGGGATTCAGATCGGATGCGTGCCCTGGTGGGCTCGGTCGGATCGTCTTCTCGGAAGGGTGAGGGGTGTCGTTCCTGGTTGAGGCGCCCGATAGCGTCTCAAGAGGATTCAGGGGTTTGTGTGATCGCCACCTGCTTTTTCTAAAAGCAGGAAAAGGTTGGGTCGGATTTGATCGCCTACGTGGGGAGTTTGTGGGGTCTCCGCTCTGAGACACAGATATACCGTACACAGAGGTGAAAAACAGATAATCCTATTCTGCTTCCGGGGCTTGACTAAAGGATTTATGGGACATAGGGGGTGTAAGTGGGGTGTGTATGGGGGGCGGCTAGTTGGATCTAGCCGTCTGGTGAGGGTCGGCTACTAGGGTTTAGCCGTCCCAGGTCTGGTTGGGTTTGGGCAGAACTTCGGTAGGAAATGGGTTTGGTTTTGGGCAGAGGCTAAGCTAGGTTTAGCCCGGGTTTCTGGAGAGTGGAATGAGAGGGTGTTTTGTGTAGGGAATAGGTTTTTCTCTCACAAAAGGGGGGCTCTCTCTCTCATCCTCTCTCTTGGGATTTCTAGTGGTGGAAGGGATTGATCAAGTGAGGATGGTGGATTGAAGATGTTGATTGGTGATTGTTGTGGATTTTTGGTCGTGGGTTTAAAGGCTTGGACCTCCTCTATTTATAGTAACAGAGGGGCAGGGGAATGTCCAGGGGGTAATGGTGTGGGTTGGCTTCGATTAGACCCCTCATTAATTCTCTGGTTCTTCTGTCAGAGACCAGGTGAAGGGCGGCTAGTTCCAACTAGCCGCCCAGGATGGGGCGGCTACTTCCTAGTAGCCGCCCCTATCATGACCCGCCAAACGTCCCATCTCTGACAAGCGGTGGCTTGGGTCGGTCACTTGGGTTGATCCGGCCAAGAGAGGGCGGCTAAAGGTCATGACCCGCCGCAATGATCAGCATTTAATACTGCTTTATGTCCCATCCATGGGACTGGTCCAAAGTCGGCCGGGGGGGCGGCTAGTGCTATCTAGCCACCTGGTATGGGGCGGCTAGTTAGGTCTAGCCAACCCTTGCCAGGGACTCAGGTTTTTTTGGGTTTTAGGATTTTTCCTAGGTGGGGTTCTGGTTCGGGCCAGGGTCTGGTTTAGGGTAGGGTTTTTAGGGTTAGGGTTTTTAGGTCCGGGGCTAGGGTTAGAGTTTAGGCTTAGGTCCGGGGCTAGGGTTAGGGTTTAGGGTAGGGTTTTTAGGGTTAGGGTTTTTAGGTCCGGGGCTAGGGTTAGGGTTTAGGATTAGGTCCGGGGCTAGGGTTAGGGTTTAGGTTTAGGTCCGGGGCTAGGGCTAGGGTTTCCGGTTTAGGTCAGGGTTAGGGTTAGAGTTTCCGGTTTAGGTCAGGGTTAGGGTTTCCGGTTTCCTGAACTTTGGTTTTCCACTAGATGTCCAAATGTGGGATATTTCTATGTATTACTTGAAGTATTTCTGTCTCTCTGGACGGTCAAAATTGAGGTATCTACAATTAGCACGTAACAAATTGGTATCATAGCCAGGCATGGAGGAGGATCAAAGATTGGGGCGGTTGGAGAATGAAGTGGGCTCCTTATCTGCGGGTCATGAAAGACTAATTAAAGAGATGCACGAGATGTTCTCAGCCATGAATGCACGCTTTGATCAACTCTGTAGCAACCGAGTCCTAGAGCAAGGAGATAATTCCCAAAATCAAGGTCGCAATGGTGGTGGTCGAGGTCCAGTTCGTGATATCCCTACCAACTCTTATCTTCCAAGAATGGTGAAGCTAGATTTTCCTCGCTTCAATGGAGGAGAAGACCCCACAAGCTGGATTTGTAGGGCAGACCAATTCTTCGAATTCCATCAAACTCCAGAGGAGGATAGAGTGCCACTAGCATCCTTCAATTTGGAGGGTGATGCACAATTGTGGTTCCAATTAATGAAGGAGGAGAATTGTGCCATCACATGGGAGAATTTCAAGCAAGAACTTCATATCAGGTATGGTCCAACTCAATTTCAGAATTTTTTTGGTGATCTAACGAAGTTACAACAAGCTGGTTCGGTGAGAGATTACCAAACCCAGTTTGAAAAATTGTTGATAAGAGCAGGAAGATTGACTCCTCCCCAACAAGTTGGTTGTTTTGTAAGCGGCTTGAAAGAAAGTATAAAAACTGACGTTCAAGCTTGCAATCCAACCACTCTCTCAGCTGCAATTGGCCTTGCAAGATTGTATGAATCACGCAACCAGTCCACCAGACGAATAAGCCAAGTGGAATGAAGAAACCCATGTCTAGCAAACCTGTACTCGCTGGCCAGAATTCTCTGCCAATCAGGAGGTTGAGCCCAACCGAAATGAAGGAGAGGAGGGATAAAGGATTATGCTTCAACTGCAATGAAAAATTCAGCCCAGGACATAAATGCAAGAAATTATTCTTAATTGAGGGCAACTGAACAATGATGCGGCGGACGAAGGTGTTGCAGAACTCCTTGAAGAGGTTCCTGAAATCTCCCTTCATGCCATCTCGGGTGCATGAGCTCCGCAAACTATGAAGATGCAAGGGAAAATGGGTCAACACCAAATCATGATTTTGGTGGATTCTGGGAGCACTCACAACTTTTTAAATTGTAACATTGCTAAAAAATTGGGACTTACCCCTAGTGTTTCAGGAGGAAAATTTTCTGTGGCAGTGGCAAATGGAGAAAAACTTTCAAGTGATGGGCGATGCAAAGGGGTATGTATAATGATCCAAAAAGTTCCAATTAATGTTGATTTTTATCTCCTTCCTTTAATGGGTTGTGATGCAGTTTTGGGTGCTCAATGGTTAAGTACACTAGGACCTATTATTTGGGATTTTTCTATATTACAAATGAAGTTTAATGTTGCTGGTAAGGATGTTGTTTTGAAAGGTTTAACAGCTCAAGAGAATAAGGTTGTGGATGAGCAAGAATTCTCTAAGGAGCTGGGGAAAAGAAATGGAGGGATTTTTTTACAAATTTTTGCTCTCTCTTTACATGACAGTCAAGGTAACTCTCCTTGTAAATCTAATTTGGGTTTGATCCACTCTTCTTTAGAGCATGTTTTGCAGTCTTTCCAAGATATTTTCAAGGAGCCACATGGGTTACCTCCACAAAGATCTCATGATCACATGATTCCACTCAAGCCAGGAAGTGAACCCATATGTGTCAGGCCATACAGATACGCCCACTACCAGAAACAGGAGATCGAAAAATTAGTGACAAATTTGTTAGCTTCGGGAGTGATTCGACCAAGTCAAGGACCATATTCGTCCCCAGTGCTCCTCGTGAAGAAACATGATGGTTCATGGAGGCTTTGCATAGACTATCGAGCTTTGAACCAGATTACCATCAAACATAAATTCCCTATTCCAACCATTGATGAATTACTAGATGAGCTTCATGGAGCAAGGTTTTTCACTAAATTGGATTTACGTTCTGGCTACTATCAAATTAGAATGCACCCGGATGACATCCCCAAAACGGCATTTCGGACGCACCAAGGCCACTATGAATTCCTCGTGATGCCCTTCGGTCTCACCAATGCACCCTCAACCTTCCAGTCACTGATGAATGAAATCTTCAAGGACCATTTACGTAAGTTTATTTTGGTTTTTTTTATGATATCTTAATTTATAGTAAGTCTTGGGAAGAGCATTTGGAACATATTAAAATTACCTTTACAATTGTACGGGCTCACACTTTATTTGTGAAGAAGGAAAAGTGCTCATTCGGACAGGAAGAGGTGAATTATTTGGGGCATGTGATTTCCAACAATGGCGTCGCTGTTGATCAAGACAAAATAGCAGCCATGGTGGAGTGGCCTAAACCAACCACAGTCAAAGGGTTACGTGGATTTTTGGGCTTGAGCGGGTACTACAGAAAATTCATTCAAAATTATGGTAAATGCTGGACCATTGACTCAAATGTTGAAAAAGGGGAGCTTTGCATGGAGTCCAAGGGCAGAAGAATCATTTCTTGAACTCAAGAAGGTAATGACACAAGCACCTGTTTTGGCCTTACCTGATTTTGAAAAGTCTTTCATTGTAGAATATGACGCATCTGGATCGGGCATTGGTGGAGTCCTAATGCAAGAGAAACGTCCAATTGCATTCTTCAGCCATGCTTTGCAAGGTAAAAATTTATTTTTATCAACTTATGAAAAAGAAATGTTGGCTTTAGTGCTTGCAGTCCAAAAATGGAGGCCATATTTGCTTGGACGAAGGTTTATAGTAAGAACTGATCAAAGTAGCTTGAAGTATTTATGGGAGCAAAGGATTACCACATCAGCTCAAGAAAAGTGGCTCATAAAGTTAATGGGTTATGATTTCACTATCGAGTACAAGAGAGGAAAGGAAAATTGGTGGCAGATGCTCTTTCAAGAAGAGATGAAAAGGGGGAACTCATCGCCATGTCGGCTCCCATTTCAAATTGGTTGGAACCAATTAAAGAAGAGGTGCAAAATAGTGAAGTTCTACAACAGCAAGCGAAACTTTGCGAGCAAGGTGAAGCCACAAGTGCATGGGAGTACAAAGGAGGTATTCTTTATTTTAAAAATAAAATTTATTTATTGGATAATTCATCTTTAATTCCTGTCATTGTGGAGGAGATGCATTCTAGCACCCATGAAGGTTATCATAAAACTTTACAAAGAATTCGATCTGTTTTCTATTGGAAAGGGATGAGAAAAACTATAAAAGAATATATTAAAGGGTGTGATACATGTCAAAGGAACAAATGGGAGAATGTTAATCCAGCTGGACTTCTACAACCACTTCCTATTCCCTTGCAGGTATGGGCTGATATCTCAATGGATTTTGTTGAAGGGCTTCCTAATTCAAAAGGAAAATCAATTATTTTTGTGGTAGTAGATAGGCTTTCAAAGTATGCTCACTTTATTCCCCTTTCTCACCCTTACACTGCTGCAACTATAGCTCAAATATTTTTTGAGCACATTTTCAAGTTGTATGGCATGCCACAAAGCATTGTTTGTGATAGAGATGTTACATTCACTAGTATTTTTTGGAAAGAGCTTTTCAAATTGCAGGGAACAAGCTTCAATTTCAGCTCATCCTATCACCCTCAAACCGATGGACAAACGGAGGTGGTCAATCGAACGGTGGAGATGTATCTAAGGTGTTTTACAAGTCACAGACCAAAAGAATGGGCGCGATGGATTCCTTGGGCTGAGTACTGCTACAACACCAGTGTTCATTCCTCAACCAAGAGGACTCCATACGAGCTAGTGTATGGTAAACCACCACCTACACTTTTAAGCTATGTCCCAGGAACTACTCAAGTGGAAGCTGTTGATAGGGAATTGAGAAGCAGAGAACAAGTCATGAAGGAGTTGAGAGTGCAATTAGTCGTTGCCCAAGCACGCATGAAAAAATTCTATGATGCGAACCGGACAGACAGGAGCTTTGAAGTTGGAGAATTTGTTTATTTGAGGCTACAACCCTATCGACAGGTGTCTGTATCGCTGCGAAAAAATCTGAAGCTATCTCCAAGATTCTATGGACCATTTGAAATCATTCAAAAGGTGGGACATGTGGCTTACAAGTTAAAATTACCCAAAGGCTCCAAAATTCACCCTGTGTTTCATGTATCTTGCCTTAAGAAGAAGATAGGGTCTTCTATGGAGGTTCAAGAATCCTTGCCTATAATCCTAAATGAAGAAGGTTCGATTGTTCCCATGCCGCAAGCTATCCTAGATCGCCGTCTGCGGAGGAACAAAGAAGAGGTCCTAATACACTGGCAAGGCTTATCCCCTGCTGATGCAACTTGGGAGAATCTTGAAGCCATGCGAATGAGATTTCCTGATGAAACCCTTGAGGACAACGGTGTTTCTTAGGAGGGAGGAATGTTATGTTCTACATCTTCATTGCCGTGATCAGCAATAAGAGAAGGCATTTAGTCTTAGTTTGATTTAGTCCAAGTAGTTATCAAGAGTAATAATGGTTGAGTCAAAATAGGAGTTTGTTGGTCAACTCTGTTTACTATTTTTTAGAGATTGTTGCTTGTTTTTAGTCACTTTCTGTTAAGAGAGTGTGTATAAATTTGAATATTGCAGTGAATAAAAGATCATCAGAAGTTTATCTATTTAAAATTGTTAGCCTATCTAACATTGGAGGTCTTGGTTTCCCTCGAAGCAAACCTAATCTTATCTTTCCCAACCCTTTTTTCATATATAACTTCTTCTTTCATCCTATCAAAATAGGGAGGCACAAGAAGCAAACACCTCAGAATTCCCAACAATCTACTACTGATCGTCCAATCACCCGATCTGTTACATTAGCACGTAACAAGATCCCTGTTATAAATTAATTAACACCTCCGAATCAGAACATACTTCAAGATTTTGTAAGCCCTTCATTCTAGTAAATTGCAATCCCATTCCAATCCCTTCGAAGTGGGGTACTCCACAAGGACCACAACCAACTAGCAAAGCCTACTCCAATCACCTGGCAATTAGCTCCAACAACAACAAACGCAGCACCTGCTGCACGTGTGACATTATTCACGCTACCATCACATATAATTGATCATAAGAGTCATTATAAGAGTCATTGCCATAGAATACATTGTTCCTTTGATTAACTGAAACATTATTATACAAAAAAATACTCAAAAAGATTTTGTCCCCCCATTCAGCCAAGTTTAAATCCCTCTTATTTATCTTCCATTGGACACATTCCCTAAATAAAGAGAGAGTTCTGAGTACAGTTCCTCTCACATTACTTGTTTGATCTTGAAAAACCACTGCATTTCTCATTTTCCATATGCACCGCATCAACAAAAGGAGCATTTTCTTTAACCCTTCAGAAACCTGAGTCCAATGTACACTGGATTTGGTAAACCTTTTTAAAGGTCCACCCAAACCCTCCCTAAAAGTGTTTATGCATCTTTAATGATTACAATATGCACCCTTGATTTGGATTAAACCATTTAAAGGTCCACCCAAACTCATACTTTTTTTTTGAATTGATACACTCAATCTGTTTTACAAATCCAAGCTGCAGTCTCATACACTATTACAATAGTCTTTTAGTCGTCTATGGGATGCTGCTTTATCAGAGATCATGACTTTCAGTTAGTGGAGTCGGTTTCAAATATAAACTTTTCTGGAACCATGTGAGATGCAGAGTTTAGGTCCATTGTGTAGTCCTTGGATATCAAGGTTTATACTGCCTAAGACAACTCTTCCTATTTCTCCAGTCAAGAATTCACCTTATTCATTTTGGATCAAAACTCCATATCCCACTCTATCATTTGATAGGGATCCATCTGAGTTGCATTTGACCCATCCAGAGGGAGGAGGATGACATTTGAATTGGATAGTGATGATCAGCATGGGCTCAATTTGAATTCCCAGCAAATGCATTATTTTAACCATGCCTGCTTCCAGCCTTGATGAAAAACAAGGTTACTTATTTTTTTTGTTGGTAATAATTTGTATTGCTTAACCAAAGAAAATATGTACAATTTATGTCAAAAAAGAAGAGCCTTTACATATGTTATACACTAAGGCCAAGTTTGATAAATCAATAAATATTTAGAATAAATTAGCCTAATTTATAAGGATAAAAAGTCCATTATTTTTATCTAGATTTACATTTGATAATGTATTTTGTTATCCTCATTTTTGTATGTTCTTATCCTTAACTTTGCATTAGGATCATATGATCTAAAATATGTGATAACTTCAAACAAATTTTAAAAATATCAAGTCTACTATTTTTATTAATGGGCATTAATATAGTTGGTTTTGGTTTCATGTAGTTTGTGGTTTTTGTTTTTTTGGGAATGACAATCATAAATATTGTTCAAATTTTACAAAATGAGATTAAAAAATGGGGATAAAGTTTGTTCTATATTTTACCTAGAACAAAATATCCTCACTTATTCTCTCAAAATACGGACAATTATACATGCTTAGTCTTTTTTTCCCCTTATCCCAACCCTTTATCCCAATGCTAAACTAGGTCTTAGGGTAAGCTAATCCTCCTCCTTTTTACAAAGGGAATTTTTGTTTTACAAAAGTGATGGTAATCTTCTTCTTTTTTCAAAAAGGGTTCTACACTTATCACCCAAAACTTGGCCGTCCTCTTGGTTGGGATCAAATTTTGAACCAAGTTTTTAGTCTCAGGGTGCGATTGATTGAACAAAACAGTTTGAGATTTGGTGAGACATGGTTAAAATATATTGCACGGTCCTTACATATGTGCAAGCTTTCTAAATCGCCATCCCCTACTTGTGAAGAGGATTGATGAATGTTAGATGTTGAATAGTACATATTTTTATATAATTTTCAGAGTGGTTTTAAATATTTTCCTACTTAACTATTTCATTTCTACATACATATAAAGTAAATTTATTTTTTTATATATTTAAAACATGCACAAATTGACTATATTTATATATTTAATATGCATAATCTTATATTTCATGTGGAGTCATATTTTAAAATTTTATAGTATTTTAATTTGATAGGATTTAAATTGAAGAAAAAATTAACATTTAAAGTTTTATCAAGACTTATCCATTAAATCAACAAAATATTCAATCAAATCAACATTAACATCTCCAACAAATCAATAAGATCTACAAAAGATTTTGCAATTAAATATCCAACATATTTTGCATTTACAATACCAAATCAGCGTTAAAGCTCCATGAAATCAACGTTTACAACCAATTCAACCCCAATATTCCTAAAAAGACCATTTTATCCCTACTAATCCATTCAATCCCATCAAAGACACATCACTTTAATCACAATCAAATCACTATTTTACCCCTATTCAATCCCATGAAAATATATTCACATCTTTCTAATGATTCATAATTTATTTTAATACATACATTTCATGAATAAATTTTTGAATAAAATAATATTAATAATTTAAATCAATTATATGCCAATATTTTTTATATACCTATTAAATTTACAGTTATGATAACATACAATATGCATAAAATGAAATTGTTTTTAATATTTTTATATATACCCTTGATTTAATTAAATTTCAATATCATAACATTATGAACCCATTTAAAGGTATAACATATCACCCAATGAGGCATGTCCACCTTAAAGGGTGATGCAGAAAAAACCTTATACGATGCATGACACTTGTTAACGATCAATTTATGCATTTAGTCTTAATGCATTATTTGAGGACCCTATTTTTTACAATATGCACCAAGCTTTATATAATATGATTTGAATAATATCAGTATATTTATACATAATTTACATAATTCTATTTAAATAATAATTTATTAATTATTTAAAAATTAATTATTGAAAAAGTCAATCTTTTTCATGCGATGTGTTAATTATTTTATTTACTCCATGTGTCTTTTACTTATTTGGACATCCACAAACCATTGAAACCTTTCAACTAAATAATATAGAGAGATGTGAGAAAGTACACATAGAATAAACTGATAACATTTATCCCCTCTCCATTCAATACTCTCATTATTCATTCCATCTCCATTCAATCCCCTTATCATCTTCAAGCTCTGACAATCTATTCATTCCCTTCCTCATTCTTCTTTGGGTGCCTCTCTGGATTCTTCGTCTATGTTTTCATTAAACTGCAACTCGTGGCTATTAAAATAATAAATCTCATATAAATAAATTATTTTTCCCTTAACAGTTTTCTTCGTTTTCTAAAGAAAGAATCATCATCGTCAGTTCATCAAAGAAGTGAAAAACAATCAGGAATAAAAAGGTATGCGATTAATATATATTATATCCAAGAGTTTGTGCGATTAATTTGTGAATTTCAATGTGTCAATGAATATATATTATGTCCAAGGTTCTAAAGTGTTTTTTTTTTGTGTTTTTCTATTTATTATATGTAATAAACTTTAAATGCTTTAACTATTTTTACTTTCTTATAACTCATCGTAACTTGCACTGTTCATCTTTATAAATTGAGATCTTTAACACCATTGAGTGGGAGGAGATTTCATGTTCTAATCTCTATCTCTACTACCTATAAAAATATCAATCCATGAAAAATATTCACTTGACATGTTTACCCTTCTTAATTCTTGAAATTCCATTTCTACCCAAATTACTTTTTATTTGACATATTTACTTTTTCAAATTCTTGAAAATTTATATATTAAAATTATATAATGTGTTAATTTTTTTTGCATTTATTAATATATACAATTTCAAATTATATGTCAATATGTGCATATCTTAAAATATCGTAAATAAATTTGTACATGAAATTTATATTCAAATTATTATATCTTAATTAATATAAAATCTTAATATATCTTATATATCAAATGTTACCAGATTGACATATATATAATGCATATGTACATATTAAAATTTTAAATTATATATATTTATATATGTATATGCATTTATACAAAGTATAAAATATATGCATGTATAATTATCTATCTAATGGAATTAAAATTAATAGAAGTGCTATAGGAAATTAGCTAATAATATTCATATAGGATATGTATATGTTTTATATATCTTAATTTTAATATATGTATATATCTTAATTATATATTGTTGAATTTATGTTATATTATATATGTATATAATTTTAAGATGCATTTATAAAATTATATGTCTAAAATGAAAATATGCAGCTATAAACAATTACATTAGAAGTATGTAATATACGTTTTTAAATTATATGTAAGTTATACATATAATGCATTATATAGTTATATTAAAAAAATCTGGTAACATATCTATTATATCTATGTTTATATAATATTATATTATATTATATTATACTACTCATTAAAGCCTCTATCTTAAAAAAAATATATTCATTTGACAATTTACCCATTTTAATTTTGAAAACCCTTCCCCATTCCCCATTAATCTTCACTCTCACAAAAAAATACCCCCATCTCCTCACCTTCCTCTTCAGCCCTTATTCATTTCACTATATAATAAATGAATTTAATGTTCATTTCATCATTTCTCTCTCTTGTAGGTTGTTATTTGGGGGCTTTGAATGTAAGCGGTTTTGTTGTCTATTTACATATACTTAATTTGTTCTCATTTCCTTCTTTCCTTTTAAATTTATTATTATTGGGTTCATCTGGATCTCGATTGGAAGTGAAGCTTTGTGGTGTGCTGAGGAATTCCTATTGAGTATTCATTTTGCATAAAAAATTTTACTTTCCAGTGTTGTAAAGTTTAGATATTGATATTTTAAAGTTTGTAATGACCTTTTTCATTGGACTTGTTTTAAAATTTCTTATGTCATATTTAAAATTTGATTAGGATATTTCTGTTTCATGTAGGATTCTTCTATTCATTTGCTTAGAAATTTTGTATTTTACATATTTGATTTTAATTGGAAAGCTTTTTTTATTTGTCTTATATCTTTATGTTTTGATTTTAATATAATTGGATCTCACGTTTAATTTTACAATTTACTCCATGAAACTCATGTCAAAATATTCTCTTCTTTTCTTAAAGGAGTGAAAATTGCCATCAACAAATTTGATATATGAAATTTAATTAAATAGTATACATCCATTATCCAACATGAAATGATGTCTATCAATGTGAATAATATTTTTATAATGATTTATATTTATTTTTGAAAGATATCTTTCATTGACAATGATGGTCAAATCTATATATGTTTGCATTCTTAACTAAAAGATATTATGGAAAAGTCATTGTGTTCAACTCGTCATCATTTTATTCAAGACAAGTGAAGAGTTTAAGAATGCCCAACTTGAGGGCATATTCGATGTAATATATTATAACTAATTGTAACTACTTATAACTCCTTGTAACTCCTGTTGTTCATCTTTATAAATTGAGATCCTTAACACCATTAAAAGTGTGAGGAGATTTATGTTGTAATATAATAATGGAATCATCATTATAATGCCTTTGTTGTCCATCTTTTTTTGTCCCAGTTTTTAGAAGATCCAAGGTACTAAAAAAAGCAATTGGTCATGGATACACAAGGAAATGAGCAGATTAGTTTTGAATTTGCATTCAACAATCCTCATTTCTCTGAGCGTACGTTTCGAATTGAGATCACAGATGAAAAACTGGTAGACAATCAGATTAACTACATTACCACGAGATTGAAGAAGAGAAAGATCAACAAAAAGCAAGTTCTAGAGGCGGATGAAGATGAGGTGGAAAAGAAGGTCTTGTCTATGCATGTTGATTCAGCTCTCTTAGCCGTGAAGAGTCCGTTCTTCTATAAGCTCTTCTCCAATGGCATGCGTGATTCAAACAACAAATGCGAGACCACTTTGAAGCTCAAAGCATCAGAGGAGACACCATTTAAGGAGCTTTTGCATTTTATGTACTGTGGGAAGTTTTCTTCCACGGATATATCAAATCATCATTCACTGTTGGATATTTTGATTCTTGCAGACAAATATGAGGTCATTCAGTGCATGAAATATTGTGTGTTGTTGTTGCTGAAACTTCCAATGACGCAAGAATCTGCGCTTCTCTATTTGGATCTGCCTTCAAGTGTTTCAACAAATATGGAGGTCCAACAACTGATGGATGCTTCTAAGAAACATCTTGTGGCTGGTTTTAATGATAGAGAAGCGCCACGTGATGAGTTGGTGAATCTAAGCATGGCGGGACTTGAGGTGATATTGAGTAGTGATGATATCCTGCCAAATTCAGAGGATGAGATCTGTGATTTTCTTATTGATTGGGCTCGCCATAACTACCTGAAATTGATGGAACGCCGAGTGGCTTTGAGTTCATTACTCATTCGTTTTGTTCGATTCCCATACTTGTCTTGTACGTGTATGAGGGAACTTCTTGTGTGCAAGGACATCGACAAGGTAGCTCTTTTAGAGCGCATCACTGATTCACTTCTTTTCAAGGAGGAGAACCTGCTAAGAAAGCATGAACTCACCTCTATGGATTCCACACAGAAGCAATTCATGCAGCGATCATATAATTGGCGACCTGTAAAAGTGGTAGAATCAGAGTCACCCAGTCGACATTCAGTTGTTTTCTTCGACCTTTCAAGGTCAGAATGCGCAGGTCTCTTCCCTTTCGGTTGTATAGTCACACAATGGTTTCCTGTTGGTGAGCATATGTTTTATATTGCAGTATGTTGTGTACAGAACTCAAGGAGCTTGTCGCATAGTTTTGGAGTCTGGTTGTATTTGGAGAGCCCAGAGGAGATTTCTGTGTCATATCATTATGCTGTGAGGAAAAATCCTAGCAAGTTATTTATAGATGTTAGGAATGAGAATTACACCTTTCAGTCTCCTGAAGGATATGGATACGAAGATGTGTTTCGTACACCATGGTCTACATTCATAGCAGAGAACAGTCCTTACTTCATCAACGGCACGCTTCACTTTCGAGCAGAGATAATTATCGAGACATTAGATGAAAGAACCTAGATCTGATTAGTTGCCTTGTATTTTTTTATTTTGATTCTGTCATGCACTGATCAAGGTTTTGTGATGTGATAGTATGAACTGTGCCTGACATTATATGTAGTATACTCATGGTTTTATATCTATGTTATTCTTAATATCATCATTTGTTGTGTGTAATGAAATGTTTAATATTCCGAAAGCATTTCAATGGACTTAATGATTATTTGAACACAATCAGGCCTTTTAAGGAGCAGGTCAGTTCCAATTGATCTTTCTAGGGTTCTCAATTTTCGTGAATCCCAAAACTTCAAATACATCTCATAAGGATACCACAGTTGATTGGCTTAAATTTATGGGAATTTGTTGTATTTAATTTTAAGGAAAAATCCATGTAAACCATCCGAAGTTCATATTACTCATTGAAAACATCCATGTAAATTTAAATAGATCCCTGAGTTAAATCAAAACTCCTTTACAGTGTGTTGAAAATATGAAAAATACTATGTAAATGATGATTTTATCTCTCCAAATCAGATAATATAAGTTTATACAATTATTTATATTACATATTTAATTTTTTACAAAAATATCCATGCATGCTAATTTTTTCATTTAATTCATTATAATTTAAAAAAAAAAACAATATCAATCCATATAATATGTATTTGAATTGACATTCAGAATCCAGTGTTTATAGTGAACTCGGATATAACCAATCCGTAAAATATATCCGTTGGACCACCTCTTCATATCTCCCAGATTTCGATTTCCAGACCATACGAAATAATCATAGTCGCCCAAAACGCCCATTGAAGGTGCTCTGTCTCACTCTCTCTCTGATGCACACAATCGCCACCTTTGGACCCTCTGTATTAACAAAGAATGTTTTTTTCTCCCCAAGAAATGGCGGCTGATTGGTCCGTGCTTCCGAATGAGATATCTTGATCTCCATCGCGAACTTCGGCGCCTTCTGCAATCTATATAAAAAAGAACAACTTTTACATATGTCAAAAATACTCTTGAGGGAGGTAAATCCAGTCCAAGCTAGTATGCATCCCCTCAGATTTCGATAGGAATTCAGTCAGCATACAAAATAATCCCTATACCACTTCAGACGTGAATCATTTTGTTGCAGCTCTGGATGTTTTTTTTTTTTTTTTTGGACTGAAAGGCCCCAAACTGGGGCAAGGTTACTTATCTATCAAAAGGAATTACATACATCTGAACGAGTAGCTATTCAATTAGCTACTTCTGCTAACCAACCTTTTAAATCCCCTAAATAAGGGGCCAAAACCTACATAGCTTCAAATAGACCCTGTTTTTGTGTTTTCCGAGCATACTGGGTCAAAGTCTCCGCTGGATTGCAGGAAACTTTACAAAAAAAATAATCCTATCAATGTGAGTCACATTTTCGAATGGACTCCACTGTGTGCTGAATAGAACTTGAGCCTTCCAACGATCCCTGTTATAAATTAATTAACACCTCCGAATCAGAACACACTACAAGATTTTGTAAGCCCTTCATTCTAGTTAATTGCAATCCCATTCTAATCCCTTCGAAGTGGGGTACTCCACAACCAACTAGCAAAGCCTACTCCAATCACCTGCTGCATGTGTGACATTATTCACGCTACCATCACATATAATTGATCATAAGAGTCATTGCCATAGAATACATTGTTCCTTTGATTAACTGAAACATTATTATTATACAAAAAAATACTCAAAAAGATTTTGTCCCCCCCACTCAGCCAAGTTTAAATCCCTCTTATTCATCTTCCATTGGACACATTCCCTAAATAAAGAGAGAGTTCTGAGTACAGTTCCTCTCACATTACTTGTTTGATTTTGAAAAACCACAGCATTTCTCATTTTCCATATGCACCGCATCAACAAAAGGAGCATTTTCTTTAACCCTTCAGAAACCTGAGTCCAATGTACACTGGATTTGGTAAACCTTTTTAAAGGTCCACCCAAACCCTCCCTAAAAGAGTTTATGCATCTTTAATTATTACAATATGCACCCTTGATTTGCATAAACCATTTAAAGGTCCACCCAAACTCATACTTTTTTTTTGAATTGATACACTCAATCTGTTTTACAAATCCAAGCTGCAGTCTCATACACTATGATAGCACCGTATATACTGCGTTACAATAGTCTTTTAGTCCTCCATGGGATGCTGGCTTTATCAGAGATCAGGACTTTCACTTTAGTGGAGTGGGTTTCAAATATAAACTTTTATGGAACCATGTGAGATGCAGAGTTTAGGTCCATTGTGTAGTCCTTGGATATCAAGGTTTATACTGCCTAAGACAACAATTCCTATTTTACCAGTCAAGAATTCACCTTATTCATTTTGGATCAAAACTCCATATCCCACTCTATCATTTGATAGGGAACCATCTGAGTTGCATTTGACCCATCCAGAGGGAGGAGGATGACATTTGAATTGGATAGTGATGATCAGCATGGGCTCAATTTGAATTCCCAGCAAATGCATTATTTTAACCATGCCTGCTTCCAGCCTTGCTGAAAAACAAGGTTACTTATATTTTTTGTTGGTAATAATTTGTATTGCTTAACCAAAGAAAATATGTACAATTTATGTCAAAAAAGAAGAGCCTTTACATATGTTATACACTAAGGCCAAGTTTGATAAATCAATAAATATTTAGAATAAATTAGCCTAATTTATAAGGATAAAAAGTCAATTATTTTTATCTAGATTTACATTTGATAATGCATTTTGTTATCCTCATTTTTGTATGTTTTTATCCTTAACTTTTCATATGATCTAAAATATGTGATAACTTCAAACAAATTTTAAAATTATCAAGTCTACTATTTTTATTAATGGGCATTAATATAGTTGGTTTTGGTTTCATGTAGTTTTTGGTTTTTGTTTTTTTTTGGAATGACAATCATAAATATTGTTCAAATTTTACAAAATGAGATTAAAAAATGGGGATAAAGTTTGTTCTATATTTTACCTAGAACAAAATATCCTCACTTATTCTCTCAAAATACGGACAATTATACATGCTTTGCCTTTTTTTCCCCTTATCCCAACCCCTTGTCCCAATGCTAAACTAGGTCTTAGGGTAAGCTAATCCTCCTCCTTTTTACAAAGGGAATTTTTGTTTTACACAAGTGATCCTAATCTTCTTTTTTCAAAAAGGGTTCTACACTTATCACCCAAAACTTGGCCGTCCTCTTGGTTGGGATCAAATTTTGAACCAAGTTTTTAGTCTCAGGGTGCGATTGATTGAACAAAACAGTTTGAGATTTGGTGAGACATGGTTAAAATATATTTCATGGTCCTTACATATGTGCAAGCTTTCTAAATCGCCATCCCCTTCTTGTGAAGAGGATTGATGAATGTTAGATGTTTAATAGTACATATTTTTATATAATTTTCATATTGGTTTTAAATATTTTTCTACTTAACTAATTCCTACATACATATAAAGTAAATTTATTTTTTATATATTTAAAGCATGCACAAATTGACGATATTTATATATTTAATATGCATAATCATATATTTCATGTGAAGTCATATTTAAATTTTATAGTATTTTAATTTGATAGGATTTAAATTGAAGAAGAAATTAACATTTAAAGCTTTATCAAGACTTATCCATTAAATCAACAAAATATTCGATCAAATCAACATTGACATCTCCAACAAATCAATAAGATCTCCAAAATATTTTGCAATTAAATATCCAACATATTTTGCATTTACAATACCAAATCAGCATTAAAGCTCCATCAAATCAACATTTATAACCAATTCAACCCCAATATTCCTAAAAAGGACACTGCAAAGAGAATAAATTTTTGAAGCGAGTTATGATAACATACAATATGGCACCCTTGATTTAATGAACCCATTTAATTATTCTCGTTGGGAATCGTAAGAATAAATGTTTTGTTATTTGTGTAAAATGTTAATAAAATATGGATAAGGATTTATAAAAGGTCAAAAAGTAATGATAGTTGATTTGACATGTGATTTATAAGAGGTGATGATAGTTGATTTGACAGTGGGCCTACTTATTCTTTAGGTGGAATAACCTAGGATAAATTTTATTCTAGGGGTTGATTGGAATCCATATACCAGTTTATTCTGGCACACTTTATCTGGATTTATCCGAGCTTTCCAAACACAAATTTTTTTTATCTGAGGTTATCCAGGGTTATCCGGAGCTTATCTGATATCCAAACGGGGGTTAAAGGGTGAAGAAAAAACATATGAATGACACTCTGAATCGCTTCTCAACCCTGTTTACCAGCGTCATTCACCTGACCTTCGGGAGTTTCCACGTGTATTGGTAGACAAAGATGGCTGATAGGGAAGTGTTTCACTCAACATGATTAAGCCTGTCAATCGGACAATCAATCAGATACATATTGAATATGTTAATATCCATATTTTAACTTTCAAATTTATAGATATTAATTTTCAGATTTGAATTTCTTCGGATATAGTTCGGATATGGATTTTTTTTCTTCAGATAATTGATATGTTTAAATATATATTTTTTTTAAATTGATATATTTAAATATTAACATTAAATTGTCTAATCAAATGATATATTAGAGAGATATAAAAATTAAAAGTAAGATTTTAAGGTTTATTATCTCTTTTAGATATCAAAAATTAAATAGTAATATAGTAAGTATATCATAATTGTGATTAATCAAACAAATAACAAAAATGAACAATATATAATACAAATATATATATTTTTATAATATATGTTGAATACAGATATTTTTCAAATCGGATGCATTGATATCTATATCAGTGCTACAGATCTTCGAATATCAAATATTTTTTATTTTTTTATACAGATTCGGATTTTTTTTCAAATAATTGATAGACTTCCACATGATAGAATACTGACAAAAAAGTCTATGACACCTGAATCCACATTGATCCCCACCGGAGCACTTTTGCTGAAATTGATATGAAGTCCCCAGACTTGACAAAACACCTGCATACAAAGTGGACTCCCTTGATTTAGAATACCCCTTTAAAGGTTCACCCAAACCCTATCATATGAGTTTATGCATCTTTAATTATAACATACAATATGCACTCTTGATATTGTGTACTAGGCCTGTCAACGAGTCGCGGGTCGACCTAGACCCAACCCAGGCCCGATCCGATAAAAGACGTAAATACCCGATCCGAAGAATCCGAAAATCAAAACGGGTCAGGTCTGGGTCCACCCCGACCCGATCCTATGGACCCGTTGGACCTGATTGACCAAACTCAAATATTATGTGATTTTTTTTATTTATGATTCAACCCAACACTCATGATTCAATCAAATATTTATAACTAAATATTGAATAATCATTTAAAATTTTAAACATTTGAAATATTTTTACAATATTTTAGCTTCATGTAAAAGTATAGGGTTAAAGGCATTTACATCCCTATAAACATTGATAATCCCATATATGTATGTCCCTGTCAAAATTGGGGCACACATACAAGTCCCTAAGAACTCATAAAAACTCAATTATCATCCCTCGGAGAAATTTTCATCCAAATTAACGGAATATTTTCATAATATTTCCATCATCATGTACTTGTGTATGCATTATAATTCCTATAAATATTTGTAAATACAAATTAATCCACGCAAAAGACCAAATTACCTTTATAAAACTTTTATATTTCTTCATCTTTTACCTTGACATTGTTTGGAGGGATTGAAAAATTATAGATAATTTAGTCATTTCATTGTATGAATTAGAATTAACTAAGATAATAAATTGTGATTAAATTTTATTGAGGATAGGGATGTATACATTTTTTTGTGAGTTTTCAAAATTTACACGTCTGTCACCTTGATAGGGATTTATATGGGATTATCCATGTTTACAGGGACCTAGATGTCTTTAACCCAAAAGTATAATAATCCAACCCGTATTCCAAATGTGCCCTCATAAAACATTTAAAAATCAAAATATTGAATAACTATTTACACTAGATCTATTAAAGAAAAGAAGAAAAAAAAAGAAGTCATTGTAGGCCCTTGATATTGGGACAGAGGAAAACCTCCAGGTGGTAGAGAGAAAAAGAGGACTGGATTGAAAACATGAGGGGCATGAAAATAAATTGAGTTAAAGTTTAAATATGATAAGTTTTTAAATTTCTTGTCCAAAACATAACCAAATTTCATATTTCATACATCTATAGAAGGAAGCATAACCGGTTTCTGTGTTTGTATAAAGATATACCAATTTCCTTGAGTGTATAAAGGTACACCCTTAACCATCCTGTGTACACTATTAAATTGTCTTGGCACACTGTTAAAATGCCTTGTACACTGCTAATCAATTTTTATATACTCTTACAACAGTAACGGTGAGACCCTTCTCTTAAAATCTATGTTCGTGTAACATTGATGCTTTCCCAATCTATTACACAAGCGTGATGGATGGATATCAATTAGAGACCACCACAAGAAGTTGCTTAAGAAGACTTCATTCAACATCTTAGCGAGCATTCCTAAGATGCAGTTTCAAACAAAGTTGGTCGACGTCATCAGTAGCAACTACAATCCTGATGGAGATTATTTTGAGATTTGTGGGAAGCGGATTACATTGATAGTCGAAGATGTTGCCCTAATCATAGGGTGAAAGAGAGTGATGCTCGGATAACGGGTTTTAAAAACAATGTGAATGTTATAAACACAATATGTAAATATTACTTTGTGGTAATTTTTAAATCTGTGATGATGATTTACAACAGATGTAACTCTAAAATTCATTGTTATGCTCATTTTGTACTCTGTTATGCTCCTCTTGTACATTGTTATATTTTTTCTGTTATGCTACTCTTGTACATTGTTATATTTTCTCTGTTATGCTCCTTTTATGCTCCACTTATATAGATTGGTCAATATATTTTTTAGGTGGTGGTGATTAAACAGTAGATGTAAATGTTTGATATATCAATTTCACATGATCTTTGAAATTCTTGTTCGCAATTACAAGTTAAATAGTTTTGTATGGACTATTCTGTGTACACCGTTATGCACTGTGTGTACACTGTTACACACGTAAAAAGATGAAGGGTGTGTTATGTTGGGAGGGGTGGAAAACAAAGAAGAGATAAGGCTGGGGTTAAAAAAAGAAGAAAAAATGATAAGGTTAACTGAAAATGGATGAAAGGACCTAAACAAAATAGATGGATGGATGAAGAGGGACTTAAAGAAAAGTAAAAAAAATCAAGGGAACTATTGTTATTACAGTAGTATCTTTAGAGACCCCTAATTAATTTTTTCAAATAAAATTTAAAATTAATTACACAAAACCATATTTTTTAATTTAGTTTTCCAAAATATATTACACATATTCTTGAACGGACTCCGAGTATCCCGTCAGTCAAATAATCATTATCATTTATAATAATTTATAATTTTTCTATTATAAACCAATTATGTATCTACTAAATTCAAAATTAATCTGATTCACGTATGCTAATCACACTGTTCGAATGAAGGGACGTCCGGACGGCGGTACTCAAATCACACTGTTCGGACCAGACGTCCGTGTGCTTAACTAAAATCATACCACCAATATAAATGATAAGAGTGTTGTTACACTCAATTTTTTCTTAATTTAAAACACAGTCCTATATATCACATTAGAAATTCAATGAAGCATATATCTCGTTAAATGTTATATATACTATATTAAATATTTTCTTACATTCACTAAAAATTGATTCATTTAACTCGAAGTGGAGCGATGTACACTTTTTATCAAAGTATATACCTTATTAGATGGTGTTTACTATTTTAAAAAAAATGAGAACATGTGAGGCCTAGTTAATAAATGTAACTGAGTCTAACATTTTTCAAATGATCATCATCAAATCCGGAGATCGATGGACTTAGAATTATCTTGGAAGGGGGTTTGGAGGAGTTCAGATCCTATGGTAAATAAAAAAAACCGAGATCTTCTATAATAGGTAATAAAAATAGGACAATGTCCGGCAGTATAAAAAATTATGTTAATTAATTTTAAAAGACTCTTGTTAGTAAGTTCTTATCGAAAATTATGTTCATTTTTAATAGACACTTATCAACTACGCGTCTTATTATTGTTGGCTACCACTGAGGATCTTTGTGTGTTTTTTCACAGAGGATCCAAACTGAGTTTGGAGAAAGTTATTTAAAATATAATGGAAAATGTTATACTCAGTTTACATCTCAGTCGGTTTCTCAGACCCCACGTAGAATCTGATGTGGCGAGAGCAGGCTGACGTGGAATAATTTTGAAGATTTTAGGCAGGCTCGGATGGGTTTTGAGGATTTTGAATTTCAAATTTTTGAAACCGACTCATAGAAACCCCTGACAAGCATTAAATGATTTAACTTTTTTTTTAACTTCTCTTCCTCACTCACCCCCTCCTCTCCTCTTCTGACCCAGATCCTCTTCAAACCCTAAACAATGGTGGATCCTCTTCGCTTCCTCCTCTCCGTCCCCCCTCACAATGTCTGATCCCCTCCTCCGCCCCCGCTCTCTCTTCACCGTCAGATCCGACCCCAACCGCCCCCGCCTCTATCTGATCCATCGTCAGATCAACGACCACATCAACCTCGCCACCTCCTACGCCTCCTTCGCCCACCTACGCCTCCTTTGCCCACCGCCTCAAGCCCGACCACTCCAAACACGTCCGCCTCTTCTCCGACCTCTCCCACAACCTCTCCAACCCCATCTCCTCCTTCCCTCCCCCCCCCCCCTCCAATCCGACTCCTCACCCGGCCACCCCGTCATCGACATCTCCAACTCCGACCTCTACTCCCTCGAGAGGCAGGTCAAGGAGCGGATCCGGATCACGAGGCAGCTCGTCTCCGAGGCGAAGGAGTCTTTCGACAACTAGCTCAAGATCCAGAAGCTGAAGGACACGATCTTCTTTGTCAACAAACAACTCATCAAGGCCAAGAAGTTTGGCGCCTTCTCCTGTCACGCCCCAGGGCGGCCGTCCCCGAGACGTGGCAAATATATAAATGATATCAGTAATCCATACACGAGGTCAAATAAATACTCCACAAGAAAAAGGCAATACACAAGTAACTGACATCAAATATATACAAAAAGCGGAAGCTCAAATGACTAAGTCTGTAATTCAAAAACATATTACAGACTAGAGTACACAATCAACTGTCCTGTGAGAGCCAATATATACAATAACTGACATCAACAGTCTACATACCGTGCACAAGCACAAGTATAATACATACAATGAAAAGGGAATGCTGATAGCCTCCAACTCGCAAGACATCCAACGCGAACGCAGGTCTCCTACTCGGATGGCGCCAGGGGAGCTCTTCTCTTGGATCCGACTCAGCGTCAACTGGGGAAAAACATAAGCGAGGGGTGAGCTACAAGCTCAGTGAGTGGTCAGAAACCAAACACCAACATAACATTCGATCCTAAGGCAATCTCCTATCAAGGAAACCATGGGTAGAAACCCAACGGTTAACAAGGTCACACGGCGGTGCGACCCTACCCTGCCCTTGCCCTAGCCCCCACAGGGGTGAGTCTAGGGACTCGAAGGACAACTTGCTGTTCTACACCGTTCGCCATCCGGTAGCGCTCTCCCAGGCAGCCTCTACCTGGAGCCGGCCACGGTCAGTACACTGTCGAACGCATCGATGGTACCTACAGGTGGGGGTCCACCCAGGGCGGATCGTACCTAGGAAGCATCCACACGGATCCGGCGAAGGGGAGAACGATAATTCAGGCTTGCAACATCGTCCGGTGGTCCACCCTCGTGTAGCCTCACCTGGTACACTCCCCTGACCAGTACATCTGCCGAATGCATCGGGAGTACCTACCAGTGGGAGTCCTCTGTCAGGGCAGCTTCTACGTCGGGACCCCGGTATACGACGATATTGGGAGGAAACACTACTTGTTCGCAGCGCGAACCCTATGGAAAGCCAATCACTCAAGCTGGTGGGTCAAGTATTAACTCGAGCCCACAACACTCACACCAACACCCTCACCTCCGAAGGGTGACCTAGGTTGTCGGAAGTAACTGTACCAATCCCTCACCTTCACCCCAAAAGGGGTGACCCAGTCTCTTGGGAAGAGACTAGATCGTTTCTAAGCCCTTGGTCCACCGGTAGCCCTTTCCCCGGGTAGCCTCTGCCTGACATACTCCCACGATCAGTACACTGTCGACCACAGCGATGGTACCTACAGATGGGAGCCCGGTGCCAAGACAGCAATGGTACGCCGAGAAGTTCCTACACGGATCCAACGAAGGGGAAAAACGATAACTCATGCTCGCAGCGCAAACCCCACGGAAAAACCATTTATGCAAACTGACGGGTCGAGTATCAACGCGACCCCACCCTACTCACGCCAACACCCTCACCCTCACCCCGACGGGTGACATAGGATCTTGGGGAAGAGGTCGATTGTTCTAAGCCCTTGGTCCACCGGTAGCCCTTTCCCCGGGTAGCCTCTACCTGACATACTCCCACGAATGGGAGCCCGGTGCCAGGACAGCGTTTCCAACGCCGGGAAGTTCCTACACGGATCCAACGAAGGGGAGAAACAATCTACGCTCGCGGATACGATCCTCTTGGATCCGTCATCATCGGTTATCAAACACCGATAGGCGCAATGAATTCTCATGAATTCCCTCCAGGGCGCATAACTCAGATGCGGGGAAGACATTAATTATAAGTGTCAAAACCATGGTATGAACCCACAAGAGGTCATACACTTGTCTAATACATTAGACAAGAATCATGGTCATATCGGCATATATATATATATATGCAATTAACTACCCAACGATGGCCTACTTAAACATGCATACATGGCATCAAACAGATAAACACACACAAATTACAACCTATTATACGTTGGATAAAACCAACCTAGAAGGGAAGGGTTAAGCGCGATCTGCGCAACAACAGGTGCATGCCAATAATTCCAAGCAAACCCGAGTCAAGTAGGAACTACATCTACTCACTCGGTTCGCAAAGAGAAGGAGGGCGAGGGAGAGGGAATGCCTCATCCTCTCTCGAGCTGGTCATAGTTTTGCCCCAACAGATGGGTGCAACAACTATACCACACCCTCGAGTCCTAAATCGGAGGAATATTACGCATACACCCGTTATTAACCCAAGTTAAACATGTTTGATAAATAGGGGTAGTCATTCAATCAAAATTACCTAAGTCATGCCATATTCTATACAATACATAGGCAAGTATAAGGTAGAATAGGGGTTCTACACAATATACGAGCTATACAACCTAGCATGCATAATATCTAGCATATTTATGGTGCAATTAAAGCCCCATGGAAGCGCGAAGCACGACTACGTGCATCGAACGCTCCCGGAAGGGTTGGAATCAAACCACTCACCGATACCCGAGTCGTCGCGCATCCCAACCGACGAGGTCTGCAAGGCAAGGGGTACCAAAATGATGAGTATAACCATAAACAAACACATAAAATCAATTAGGCATGCCTAAGGCTAGACATGCACGCAAACGGGCTCGAACGCACGCAAGCATGCACGCCCGCACGCGTGCCCGAGCCCCCCGGACACCCACCCGAGGGTGCCGACCCTCAGCCGCCCAAACCGGGCCTTGGGCAGCACCCGCACGCACCCCGGGGAGCCCCGGGCGCAGCCCCGGGCATCCCCGCGCGCGCACGCCGCGCGCCCCACGCGCAGACACGCGCGCGCTCGCGCGCGACCCCGCGCGCACCTCGCGCGACCCCCCGCGCGCCCGCACCAGCGCGCACGACCCGCGCGCGTACCCGCGCGCGCCCGCGCGCTCCACCCGCGCGACAACACCTCCGCGCACGCCCGCGCGCGCGCTCGCGCGTGCAGACCCGCGCGCCCAGCCTCCAAAACACTCTCCCATGTCCCCCACATGCACCCAAACCCAAACACTACCCATGCATGCCCTCCCAAGCACCCATACAAGCATGAAAACCAAATAAAGAAGAGGGAAAACTCACCCAAATGAGAGGGGGAGCGTAGGGGGAGGTGTAGGGGCTCGCAAGCGCACCCTTGGCCACCTCGTCCGCCACCACCGCTTCCACCACCTCCGTCTTGCTTCCCATCCTTCTTCTTCTTCACTTGGGCATTTCAACAAACACCTAGGGGGGGGACTGATTAGAGAGGGGAAGAGAAGAAAGAATCATCAACAACAACAACAACAAGTCCAAAACCCTTAATCACCTTCACTAACCCTTCCACTTTAAGCTTCAACTTCTTCTTGCTCCATCTCCTTCTCCTCCTCCAAATACACACCAAAAGAGGGAAAAAGAGAGGCCAAACCGAGCTGAAGAGCTGAAGTCGTGCTCGTTTAGGGGGGTTAAATAGGCAAAGGTCGGGTGAAAGACCGAGCTGTCCTCGGACTTAAAACCTCTGCGCAGCCTTCACTTAAACGGCCATAACTTCCTCAATACAGCTCCAAATTGCACGATTCCAGTGGCATTGGAAAGCTAAGAAGATTATCTACAACTTTCATGTTTACACCTAGATCAAATAACCCCTCGAGCTATTCCGAAATCTAGGCTAAACATCTTACAGGGCTGCAGCCTGGATTTCTCAACTTCGGGGTATACATGGAAAAATACCCATAACTTTTAATATACGAATCCAGTTGATCCAATTCCACTTCTATATGGAAGCTATCCCAAACTTAACATCTCGTAATAATATCGGATTTTTATCTCTTCATCTTGGATTTTAACAAAATCAAATCCGAATACCAATCCAAAACTGCATAATTCCAAAAACGTTATCGGAATTAAACGAAAATTTTATGGGCAGTACTAAACAATACCAGGACCCATAATATGCAGTTATATCTTCAATCAGAGTCCTTAAACCCCAGAAGGTAGCTAAAAATCAAAATTTTAGCGACTCCGATCGAAATTAGGACTCTAAATGACACAGGTCTAACATTCTCCCCCCCTTAGGAAATTTAGTCCTCGAAATTTAAGGAAACCCAAAGGGAAGACCGAACGTAGAAGTGTCGCCCATAGAGTCCCTTGGCTCCCAAGTGGTCCAGACACCACACTGGTGCTACCACGCACTCTAACCGAAGGAACGGTCTTGATGCGGAGCCTCTTCTCACATTGGTCCATGGTCTCGATCAACTGCTCCCCGGACGACAAATCCTGCTCGAGGATGAGCGGCTCGAACGGAATGACATGAGCAGGATCGTGGACATAATGTCTCAGCTGAGACATCGGATGACGTCACAGGCACGAGTCAGCCATGGGGCAAGGCTTCATGACAGCCACCTCCCCTAATCCACTCAAGGACGAAAACCGGTCCGATGGAAGGCCGACTCAACACGCCCCGAACGTCGAAACAGAGGATGCCCTTAAACCGGGACACCTCATGCCAACATGGTCGCCGAACCCGAAGGTAGGCTCCTGGCGACAATGACCTGTGTAGCCCTTCCAATGGTTCTAGGTGGTGCAGAGGCACGCACGAACCATCTCGGCCCCACAAGGTCAATAAAATGACTTATGGCCCTTCCAACAGGCGCTCTACAACCGTCCCAGCAGGGGAGGTGTAAAACTGCGCCCGTAGAGTGCCCCTTTTTCCATTTCATCTGGATGCTCGAATGGCAGTCGTCTCACAGGCAGACCCCTACCCAAAGGGTGGTGCCTCATCCAACTGCCCCAAGTCGAGCACGCAGGCAAATAGCATGTCCTCCAAGGCCTAAATCGTCCTCTTGCCTGGCTGTCCGTCGGTATCGAAACGCTGTACTTAAAAGGGAGGCTCGCGCGAAAAGCCTGCCAAAGGCTGCGCCAGAACCTCGAAGTAACCCACGCGTCTCAGCCCGAAATAGCACCGACCGGAGTGCCATGAAGACGAACAATCGCGAAGGCTCAAACCCGCGTCGAAAGCGTCCAGAGACTCAGTCAGTTGGATAGGGAGGAAAGTGCGGACCTAGTCAATCGGTCAATGATCACCCAGACGGCATCGTGACCCGAACGTGACTTTAGCGAGCCCACAACGAAATCCATGATAACTCACTCCCACGTCCACTGAGGAATCTTGATGGACGAACGCATTCCAATGCGACGATCACAACTTCGCCTGAGGGCATGCCAACCAACATCCTCAACGAAGGCTACCTCAGAACAGCCCACGGAGGCCAATAACATATTGAGATCATTGTAGGCATCTGGCGTATTCGTCTACCCCGACGGCAGTACCAAAATTCGTAGTGCCCGAAACGGTCACGAAAGGCCAACTAAAGAATGCCCAACTCCCGGATCTCCAATAGGGTACCTGCGCGAAGATCGATCAACAGAAAGACACTAGCTCCCAAAGCTGGTCAAAACAGATCATCAATTCGCGGCAAGGGTACTTGATCTTCAACCCCTATGGGGAGATCAAAATAATTCCTGGGACGATTAAGTCCAAATCTGCTCCTCGAGCAAGGCTGACGCTCATGATGACCCTTACAGCTGGGTAAGCCGCTCGACCGCACTTAATCCGCAAGACACGCAATAGGAGGTCGTCGATTCCCGACAACGCCTAAGCGACGTCATCTACCTGATATGGCGGTTGAGTCCCATCACGAACGCTTAGCGTCACGTCTCCTCATTTACGACCCATGTGGGGGCAAAGCGCGACAGTACCTCAAACTGTGCTTCACATGCCGCCACCTACAGGTCGCCCAACTATAACCGTTGGAACTCCAGCATCATGCACTCAATGGGCAGATTCATCACGGGGAGTCCAAGCTCTCGACGTCATCCAGTAGCACTCTTCCGGTGTGGCCCTACCTGTAGCCTCCCATGTCCACTATCTCTGCTATATGGGCACACCAACAAGCGTCGTGGATAGTCCCAGGGAGCACCTCACAGGACTCTTGCCTCTACCGGGTAGCTACTATGCACGATGATATATCGAAGCGACTTCAGATATGGCTATGGAACCCTAGTCCATAAGCGATCGCCCACCAAGCTGCAATAGGATGCACCAATCCCGATCATATGCATCACCACCCGCTATCGCACCTCCCAAGTGAGGAAAAATCAAACATCAATTGATGCTTCAAAGGTATTCCTTGACTGGGAAAAGAACCTCGGGAGGGCCTCATGAGGTCCCGATATAGGATATCCCGACAACCAAACAAGGAACACGGAGTACCCTAGCCCGGGTCTCAACGCTGACCCTGCAAGGCCCCTTATCCTGAGTAGGAAGGCTAGAAGAAGACATCACCCCTTAATGAATACTACACCACATCCTCAACGCTTGAAACTGGTGCCGCACGCAAACTCTATGGTATACCCCTGATAAACAGAACGGAGGAGACTACGGTCTCCAACCGGTACATGGGGTATCCTGGCACCACTAGTGGACCTACCGCTAAGGGTATCTACGGGATCGCCACGCGGGCCGCCCGCAGCTCCTGGATCTCTCGCGCCTGCTCAGCCAACGCTCCAGTCTATGCCTCCAGTGCTCTAGTCTGAGTGTCCAGAAGATCTTCCATCTCAGCGTTAGCTCGCGCCAACGCTGGAGGCATCCCGCGCAAGTCCTGGCCCAACAGCCGAGAACTCTCAAGTAGACTCCTCGCCTCCGGTAGGTTCGAAAACCTCCGAAGCCCAAGGGTGACCACGTCCACGCGCCCGTCTCCGAGGAGGCATATCAGCAACTAAGGAACCAGCACTAGGATCAGAATACTCGTCTCGAAATCCTAGGACTCATCTCAAAGAAAACAATTGGCTCTGACAGGACATGGCTCTGATACCAACTTTTGTCACGCCCCAGGGCGGCCGTCCCCGAGACGTGGCAAATATATAAATGATATCAGTAATCCATACACGAGGTCAAATAAATACTCCACAATAGAAAAGGCAATACACAAGTAACTGACATCAAATATATACAAAAAGCGGAAGCTCAAATGACTAAGTCTGTAATTCAAAGACATATTACAGACTAGAGTACACAATCAACTGTCCTGTGAGAGCCAATATATACAATAACTGACATCAACAGTCTACATACCGTGCACAAGCACAAGTATAATACATACAATGAAAAGGGAATGCTGATAGCCTCCGACTCGCAAGACATCCAACGCGAACGCAGGTCTCCTACTCGGATGGCGCCAGGGGAGCTCTTCTCTTGGATCCGACTCAGCGTCAACTGGGGAAAAACATAAGCGAGGGGTGAGCTACAAGCTCAGTGAGTGGTCAGAAACCAAACACCAACACCAACATTCGATCCTAAGGCAATCACCTATCAAGGAAACCATGGGTAGAAACCCAACGGTTAACAAGGTCACACGGCGGTGCGACCCTACCCTGCCCTGCCCTAGCCCCCACAGGGGTGAGTCTAGGGACTCGAAGGACAACTTGCTGTTCTACACCGTTCGTCATCCGGTAGCGCTCTCCCAGGCAGCCTCTACCTGGAGCCGGCCACGGTCAGTACACTGTCGAGCGCATCGATGGTACTACAGGTGGGGGTCCACCCAGGGCGGCTCGTACCTAGGAAGCATCCACACGGATCCGGCGAAGGGAGAACGATAATTCAGGCTTGCAACATCGTCCGGTGGTCCACCCTCGTGTAGCCTCACCTGGTACACTCCCCTGATCAGTACATCTGCCGAATGCATCGGGAGTACCTACAAGTGGGAGTCCTCTGTCAGGGCAGCTTCTACGTCGGGACCCCGGTATACGACGATATTGGGAGGAAACACTACTTGTTCGCAGCGCGAACCCTATGGAAAGCCAATCACTCAAGCTGGTGGGTCAAGTATCAACTCGAGCCCACAACACTCACACCAACACCCTCACCTCCGAAGGGTGACCTAGGTTGTCGGAAGTAACTGTACCAATCCCTCACCTTCACCCCAAAAGGGGTGACCCAGTCTCTTGGGAAGAGACTAGATCGTTTCTAAGCCCTTGGTCCACCGGTAGCCCTTTCCCCGGGTAGCCTCTGCCTGACATACTCCCACGATCAGTACACTGTCGACCACAGCGATGGTACCTACAGATGGGAGCCCGGTGCCAAGACAGCAATGGTACGCCGAGAAGTTCCTACACGGATCCAACGAAGGGGAAAAACGATAACTCATGCTCGCAGCGCAAACCCCACGGGAAAACCATCTATACAAACTGACGGGTCGAGTATCAACGCGACCCCACCCTACTCACGCCAACACCCTCACCCTCACCCCGACGGGTGACATAGGATCTTGGGGAAGAGGTCGATTGTTCTAAGCCCTTGGTCCACCGGTAGCCCTTTCCCCGGGTAGCCTCTACCTGACATACTCCCACGAATGGGAGCCCGGTGCCAGGACAGCGTTTCCAACGCCGGGAAGTTCCTACACGGATCCAACGAAGGGGAAAACAATCTACGCTCGCGGATACGATCCTCTTGGATCCGTCATCATCGGTTATCAAACACCGATAGGCGCAATGAATTCTCATGAATTCCCTCCAGGGCGCATAACTCAGATGCGGGGAAGACATTAATTATAAGTGTCAAAACCATGGTATGACCCACAAGAGGTCATACACTTGTCTAATACATTAGACAAGAATCATGGCCATATCGGCATATATATATATATATGCAATTAACTACCCAACGATGGCCTACTTAAACATGCATACATGGCATCAAACAGATAAACACACACAAATTACAACCTATTATACGTTGGATAAAACCAACCTAGAAGGGAAGGGTTAAGCGCGATCTGCGCAACAACAGGTGCATGCCAATAATTCCAAGCAAACCCGAGTCAAGTAGGAACTACATCTACTCACTCGGTTCGCGAAGAGAAGGAGGGCGAGGGAGAGGGAATGCCTCATCCTCTCTCGAGCTGGTCATAGTTTTGCCCCAACAGATGGGTGCAACAACTATACCACACCCTCGAGTCCTAAATCGGAGGAATATTACGCATACACCCGTTATTAACCCAAGTTAACATGCTTGATAAATAGGGGTAGTCATTCAATCAAAATTACCTAAGTCATGCCATATTCTATACAATACATAGGCAAGTATAAGGTAGAATAGGGGTTCTACACAATATACGAGCTATACAACCTAGCATGCATAATATCTAGCATATTTAGGGTGCAAATAAAGCCCCATGGAAGCGCGAAGCACGACTACGTGCATCGAACGCTCCCGGAAGGGTTGGAATCAAACCACTCACCGATACCCGAGTCGTCGCGCATCCCAACCGACGAGGTCTGCAAGGCAAGGGTACCAAAATGATGAGTATAACCATAAACAAACACATAAAATCAATTAGGCATGCCTAAGGCTAGACATGCACGCAAACGGGCTCGAACGCACGCAAGCATGCACGCCCGCACGCGTGCCCGAGCCCCCCGGACACCCACCCGAGGGTGCCGACCCTCAGCCGCCCAAACCGGGCCTTGGGCAGCACCCGCACGCACCCCGGGGAGCCCCGGGCGCAGCCCCGGGCATCCCCGCGCGCGCACGCCGCGCGCCCCGCGCGCAGACGCGCGCCCTCCGCGCGCACCTCGCGCGACCCCCGCGCGCACTACCGCGCGCTCCCGCGCGCCCGCACCAGCGCGCACGACCCGCGCGCGTACCCGCGCGCGCCCGCGCGCTCCACCCGCGCGACAACACCTCCGCGCACGCCCGCGCGCGCGCTCGCGCGTGCAGACCCGCGCGCCCAGCCTCCAAAACACTCTCCCATGTCCCCCACATGCACCCAAACCCAAACACTACCCATGCATGCCCTCCCAAGCACCCATACAAGCATGAAAACCAAATAAAGAAGAGGGAAAACTCACCCAAATGAGAGGGGGAGCGTAGGGGGAGGTGTAGGGGCTCGCAAGCGCACCCTTGGCCACCTCGTCCGCCACCACCGCTTCCACCACCTCCGTCTTGCTTCCCATCCTTCTTCTTCTTCACTTGGGCATTTCAACAAACACCTAGGGGGGGGACTGATTAGAGAGGGGAAGAGAAGAAAGAATCATCAACAACAACAACAACAAGTCCAAAACCCTTAATCACCTTCACTAACCCTTCCACTTTAAGCTTCAACTTCTTCTTGCTCCATCTCCTTCTCCTCCTCCAAATACACACCAAAAGAGGGAAAAAGAGAGGCCAAACCGAGCTGAAGAGCTGAAGTCGTGCTCGTTTAGGGGGGTTAAATAGGCAAAGGTCGGGTGAAAGACCGAGCTGTCCTCGGACTTGAAACCTCTGCGCAGCCTTCACTTAAACGGCCATAACTTCCTCAATACAGCTCTAAATTGCACGATTCCAGTGGCATTGGAAAGCTAAGAAGATTATCTACAACTTTCATGTTTACACCTAGATCAAATAACCCCTCGAGCTATTCCGAAATCTAGGCTAAACATCTTACAGGGCTGCTGCCTGGATTTCTCAACTTCGGGGTATACATGGAAAAATACCCATAACTTTTAATATACGAATCCAGTTGATCCAATTCCACTTCTATATGGAAGCTATCCCCAAACTTAACATCTCGTAATAATATCGGATTTTTATCTCTTCATCTTGGATTTTAACAAAATCAAATCCGAATACCAATCCAAAACTGCATAATTCCGAAAACGATATCGGAATTAAACGAAAATTTTATGGGCAGTACTAAACAATACCAGGACCCATAATATGCAGTCATATCTTCAATCAGAGTTCTCAAACCCCAGAAGGTAGCTAAAAATCAAAATTTTAGCGACTCCGATCGAAATTAGGACTCTAAATGACACAGGTCTAACATCTCCAACCTCATCACCGACAAGATTAACCTCGGTGAGATGCAGGTGATGTTCAGGAAGGACTACAATGGCTTGCACATCGAGGTCATGGCAGTCGAGGACTACACATTCCTCAACTCGTCGTACGTGTCGGTGCTCCGGTAGCTCAAGTCGACGAAGCTTCTCGAGTTCTACTTCCAGAACAAGATGGAGAACGCGACGAAGGACACCACGCATATGATTTCATAAATTGCTAGCTTTCATTCAATGACTTGGTGTTTCAATTTGTCCAATATGTTAAAAATTAACATTCGTGCTATATAAACATACACCTTTTTTTTACTGCTATATACTTACATTAGGCTAGTATATACCACTTTACGGATTATTCATCAAATATTAGTTTCATAAATTAAATATTTTAATATAAAATAAATTTCTTCCATGTTTTATAATTTTTTAGCATATGGTTTCATAATTTAAATATTAAATCAATTGAATCAGATGGATACAGCATGCGGTGAAACTTGGAGAAAGGAGGAACAACCTAACCTAAACCAAGGGAGCCAAAAATGTCAAAATATATGCGTGCTAAGATTACCACTGAATTAATGGGTGATGCATTTTATAAGTTATAGTCCCAAGTGTCAAGTACTTTATTTGTCATCCAATGAGTTATATACCTCATTGTATAAGTATATACCTACTTAGATCAGGTATATACTTATTAATGTTTATTATCCTCTAATAACAAAAAAGATCCAATGGAAAGACGAAATTCACGTATCACACACAAATTTAAACAGCAAGAACGTCGACCAAAAAAAAAAAGCAAACACTGAACTTTATAATTTTGATCTCATCTATACTATTAAACTCCATCCCAATAGGTTAATGTCATGTCAGCATCCCAATACAAGCTAACCAGGTCACCATCGGGAGGTGTGATTTACCTGCGATATTTAAGTAAGTATATACCTAATAAAGATCTGTACATACACATTCCAAAATAAAAAAGAAAAAGTTGTCCATGGTGGTGAACAAGGTTGAATTCTTTTATTTTGACATCCAATGAGTTATATTCTTGATATTTACTTTAATATAAAATCCAAGCATATTCTTTTACCCAAGGCAGGACAACTTTACATATAATTCTTTTTATAATCCCAAGTCTTTATGTTCGTTGTTTGTTTCTACATTTGTTTCTTTCATTTGTTTGACACAGGGAGGGAGGGAACGGAGTGAGTGAACGAAGCTAACCCATGGAAAGAAGGGAAGCAGAGTAAGAGCCCTCGTCCCCCGGAGGGGGGAGCTCTATGTATACAGTTGTTAGTATCAGTAGCCTCTCTTAACAACAAGACTCAGGAACTCCCTTCATACATAAGATTATGACTTCGTTGACCCCTTATAAGATAAGGGTTCTTCCTTGTCATTAACTCATTAACTCAGTGTTGTCTCTCCGAGGGTTGATCATGAACTCATTAACTCAGTAACTCGAACTCAAACTCTAACTCATTGTTGTCTCTCCGAGGGTTGCCCCTTCAGGGTTTAAGTAGTCTCTGCGAGGCCTTAGCCCCTTCGGGGTATAAAAGTAGATTCAACTAAAGACTTGTAGGCGACTTTGATTTACTTTTATTCATTTCTTGATTTGGCTCAGTTAAAAGTTGTCTCTTCGAGCTTCTTTTATTCTCTCTGTTTGGTTGCGGGTTTCGGGCTCCTTTTTTTAGTATGCCCTCAACCCTTCCTGTCACAGAGAGGTTAGGCAATACTAAACACAAAAAAAGAAACAAAACTCTAACTCAAAACTCAAACTCGAACTCAAACTCAAACTCAAGCAACAAAACAACAGAAAAACAACAACAATGTCGTAGACAATGCCGACACAGAACACCGAAATCAGGTCTCCGAGTATGGAGCTATAGGCCAGGAAGTGGTCTGGATGAGGTACGAGAAGGCTGTGTCCTTATCGGCTAACCCCACGAACTCCCGAGTTATCTGTAATCGCACTCCTCGAGGGAGTCTTACACCAATGCTCGGGGCAAAGGGACTGGGTTTAGCACCGGAGTGCGCCATAGGTTCGTAACAGGTGTCTTCCCCTGTTATCTATGGCTCTGGCGGGCACGACCCGTGGCAGCGACGAAGAACCTCACTTATACGTGGGTTTACCGGTCTAAATCTGTAAGCAAGCCCTTTCAAGGAAGGGAACTTATAGGGGTAGGCCGGTCGAGTGAACGACCGATAGTGACTGACCGACCGAGGACCGCAGGCCTCACCTGCGGAGGGAGAACTCTCTGTGTTAGACAAGAAAGAGCAAACAAAACAAACAACAAACAACAACTGAGGAGGAAAAATCTTAAAGCATGACATCCAATGAGTTATATACCTTCTTATATGAGTATATACCTTCTGAGATGAGGTATATATCCTTTATTAACTTTTATTGTCATTTAATAACAAAAAATATCTAATGGAATGACAAAACCCAAACAGCCATGCAAATTTAAACAGCAAGAACACCAACCAATAAAAAATTGACAAACACTAATCACAATCACTAGTAAAAAAATTTAATTTCACTTGTCAAAAAAATAACACATCTACAAAGACCCATCATAACATCAATCAATCTAAACCATCATCGTCACCACCATTAGCTAGAGCAGTGATAAGGTCCCTCGGAGGCCCCAGACGGGAGCTCCAACAGAGACCGCATCACCCTCTCCTCCTCCGCCACCAATGTCTCCACCACGTCCAATAGGTTCTCCATCTCGCCAATCAGCGGCACTTGTGTATCCACCTACAACAAACAAACGCATCATTAGCATCAACAACTCCACTCACGCATTTCATCAAACAGGTTGTGATCACCACTTGCAACATGAGCTCATCAATGGATAGTCTGATGACACTCAACGCAGTCAGATTGGACGGCGGGGTAGAGGAAATCTGGGATTTCATGTCGGTGAGCAGCAAAAAGGACGGCGGTGGGGAAGACAATCCTCTCCTTTCATCTCCTCGTCCACGACGGCGCCGGAGGGGACGGTGGTGGGGGCGGCGGTGTTCTTATTCGTCTCCCCGTCTGCGACGGCGGAGGGTGGTGGTGATTATCATCTTTGTGGAGCTGTTTTATGGTGGTTGTCACCGAGGAGAGAGAGAGAGAAACAATAAATGAAAAATAGAAAAAAAGAGGGAAGAGAAAAATTGATACAAAACAGTATGGTAGCTCAAAAAAATAGGCGGGAACTTTTGGGGGAAAAATTTTGGCAGCCCTTTTTGGATGCTGACGTGGAATAATAAAAAAAAATACACGTGGACTGACTGACGTGGGGTCTGAGGTTTAGACTGTGTTTGTAACTGAGTGTAACAGCACTCAAATATAATTAAAAAACTCTTAATATGTATTGTACCATTAATATATAATTAATTTTCACAAAAAATTCAAGCATGTTCACATTATATCACCTCGTTCAGTGTCGAATGAATTGGATTCTATTTGAGAGTAAGAGGCATGAACCTTTTTGAGTTTTGATTCAGACGAATAAGAGAAAATACTCATATGGATTTTAATTTTTTTTTATAATGATATATATTAAAAAATATTAGACTCGGTCCACTTTTCAAACCCCCAACCTCAAACACAGTTTGCGTATTTTATATTAAAAAAATGATATAACACATCTATTGAAATATATAATTTTGTAAAAAAATAAAGTATATATGTACTACAATAAATTGTATGTACTCATTTAATCATGTGTACAAAATTTCTAACATATTCTTTTTCTTTTATATTTTATATTTTTAATTAATTTTGGTTAAATCTTATATGTTTTTTTAAAGGGATTTTTAGTTTTAAGTCCCCATAAACTATCGAATTTAGCGATCAATCCCTCACTTCTTCATATTTTGGTTTTAGTCCCTACATTTAAATGATAATTTAGAAATAAGACCCTGAAATGACTTATTCCTAAATTATTATGTTTATTTTTTAGTCCTTGGGAGGGACCTATTCCTAAATTATCATTTAAATGTAGGGACTAAAACCAAAATATGAAGAAGTGAGGGATCGATCGCTAAATTCGATAGTTTACGGGGATTTAAAACTAAAAATCCCTTTTTTTAATATTAAAAAGATTAAAAAACTTTTAAGGTTTCTTTTTCGGGGGTGGGGTTGGTTGGTGAATGTGGGTCCGCACCTTTCATGATCAAACATTGCTTTTTCATATTTCAATTTTTTTATTTTTTTATTAGATTTTGGGTAAATTGCATTTGGATCCCCTTAAGTCTTTGAAACTTGCAGAAACACCCCCTGAAGTTATAAAACATACATTCTGTTGTTAGATTTTCCGTTAAGATAGGATAAGAGTAAGATTTTACCCTTTTAATTAAACCATTATCATGTTTTCACATTTTAATTAACTGTTATGTGAGTTAATTCTTACAAAAAAATGTATCCATATGTATTTGAAAAGTTGATTAGTGTATTAAATATTCAAATAACATATTTAAAGTCAATTCGTTGGCTCATTTTTTGGATGTTTAGAAAATTAATTAAATGATAAATAATAATTTTTAGGTACTTTTGTCTCATCTTTTTTAACTTCACGGGGTGTTTTTGCATGTTTCAAAATCTTCAAGGAATTCAAATGGAAGAAGTGACGGAATTTGAGTAAAAGGGAAACTGATGGAAAATAAATTATTTTCCCTCAGACCAGTTTTATATGTTGTTTGTGTCTGTAATGAAAAGTGATGGAAAATAAAAATTATTATTTCTGCCAGTGATGGAAAATGACGAAAATAAAAATTGTTAGAAAAAAAACCCAAGATTTATTAAACAAATAAAATAAATAAATAAATAAATAGATCTAAGATCTCAATCTAGATAGGTTAGGCAAAAATAATAAATTAAAAAAAAACATACATCTATTCAACAAATAAAAAAATCTAGATCTATTCAATCAATAAAATATATATGAAATAACAGGAAAAAAAATTTAAACAAGAATCACAAAAAATATCTCACATGAATGTTGTTTGGATTGTTCTTATAGATGTGCAAAGAAAATCACGTAGTCTCTCATTTTTCCTCACTTTTCCTCCTCTAGGGTGGGGAACTCCTAGGGCTGGTAAACGAACCAAGTCGCTCGGGTTCAGCTCGATTTGAGCTCATTCAGGCTCGTTCAATTAGACAAATGAGCGAGCTTGAACAATTTTTATAACTCGGTTAGACTCGGGACCTGGATCGAGGTTCATTTTATGTTCAAACCCGACTCATTTGTGTTATAAAAAACTTAGTTAAAGCTTTACTAAACTCCTTTGTAAAATTAGAACATAAAATCAATATAAAGTTATGCTCGTTTAGGCTCATGAATTTGGCTCATTTAGGCTAAAATTTTTCAACCCCTAAAAACCCTAAAGTGAATAAGAATGTTAGGCTCGTTAAGGGTCGTGAGCTTGACTCGGCTTAGCTCGGCTCGACTCGTTTATAAACGAGCCGAGCTTGAATATGTCAAAGCTCGGCTCGTTCGGCTCATTTACCACCCTTAGGAACAACCCCCCCCCCCCCCTCCAATCCTAATAAGACAAAAGAGCAAAGGGAAAGTGAGGGCAAATTTTTTCTTTCGTTTATTTGGCATAAATGGCAAGTTTTTGGATAGTCAAATGAAAAGTTTTTATTTTTCTTTATTTTTCCTCACTTTCCATGTGGCACAAACACACCCTTAATATGCATAAATATATTTGTTTAATTATTGCTTTACTTTTAGGTAATGCTAGTTTTATTAACACCCTATAAAGCACGCTGAAACGATCCAGTATATTAACATTAATGAGATATGTATTTTATTAATTTTATGTTTATAAATGTATATATGCCTCATTAGATAAAATGTATCTTAAAAAAAATAATGTTAGTAAAGCTCGTCTAATGAGATATATGTTTTAATAAATAGTGTAACATTTCATTTTAAATTGAATCAATTTATTTTTAGCAAATTAAAAAAAAATTAAGAAAAAAATAAAGTGTATATCTTACTGCATTGTTATAGAAATATACTAGTCTTCCCCGTGCACAATGCGCGTATAAATAAATAAATAATTTGAAAAAGTTATCCTAAACCCACACCCTCAATTTTTAACCCATTTATATGCAATATAATATATCATATTATATATATATATAATTAAAAAAATTAATAATTATAATAAAGTTACAAATAAAAGAGCTAATTTACACGGATTATTCACATATGTACCCCTCAACCACTCTAGTGAGTAAAAATAGATGTTCATACACAATTTGAACTCTTTTGAGAGGTATTGTTGGAAGTAAGAAATCATCAATGATATTTAAACATAATGTGATAATTTAGGAGTATATATGCAAGAAAAACCATTAAAAATATTGTGACTAAAACCAATAAAAAAAATGATGATGTGGTGAAATTCAAAGATAAATATGATAATATCTCACATTATCCCTTCAAGATAGATTTAATGAATATCTCATATTATCCTTTCAAGATAGATTTAATGAATATCTCACATTATCTTTTCAAGATATCTTAAATGAATATCTGACATTATTCTTTTAGATATATCAGATAAATATATGACATTATCCTTTCAATTTATATTTATACTACTATAAAAAGTACAAGTTGGAGGGGAAACATTTTAGCCAATATTACCCCTAAAATTTAATTAAAATGATAACTATATCCATCAACAAATCTTATTCACTTATCCTAAATTTTATATATATCACAAATTAGATTTTATCTCAGAAATATGATTTTGAAAAATAAAAATACAAAATTGAGTATCTTCTATTATTTATATAAATCATTAACAAATCGTATCCAATTTATAGTAAAACTCATATTAAATTTAGATTCATTTGATTTTTAATTTTAAAAATAGTTTTATCTTATTTAGAATTTATTTTAAGTAATAAATAGATATTTTTGAATTAATATGAGTTTAAACATTTGATCTTATTTTTTATCATGAGATATTCAATTATTCACATGTTTTTTAAATTTAACTTTAAATATATCAATTCTTTTAATTTTAGGATAACTACTCTATCCCACTCTCCTGATTTCGATAAAATCCACCTAAAAAAAACTATAAATGCCCCTCACCAATCTTATTCATTTCATTCCTTATTTTTTTAGGTTTCCATCTCTTTAGAAAAATTTTACTTTTTTTTTTTTATTGTTTTATGATTTATGTTTGGCTAATTTTTTTTAGATGAAATTTTTAGGGATGATGAATATGTTTTATTTAGAATTTGTTTGATATTTTTGTTACGGAATGCTTAGTGATAAAATATTTCTAATTCTTTGCTTGGTTAAATGTTTATATTTCAGGCGAATTGGTTAGTGCAAACAAAGAGTTCAACACACAAAAAGGGTAAGTTGTTCTTTTCAATGTTTTGATTTTATTTTTATTATCTAATTAATTGTTATAGTCAAGAGTAGAGTTAATGTTATTAGAGTTTTTATTTAAATAATTATTTAAAAATAATTATTTACAAAATAACCTTTAATCAATAAAAGATAGATATAATTATTTAAAAAATAATCATTTGATCAATAAAAGATAAATATAATAGATATGATGACAACCAATTTTTTTTTTATTTTCATAAATTAAAAATATATATACTACTATAAAAAAGAGTTGGAGGGAAAACATTTTAGTTGATTTTACCCTTAAAAATTAATTAAAAAGACACTTATATCCATCAACAAATCTAAAAATTATGTAGCATGTTTAGATTTATATTCAATCTTATTATCCATTAATAAATCTTGACATTAATTAGTTTATTTAGATTTACATTTAATCTTACTATCTTATCGATTTTAAGATTCAATGTTTTGTGGATGTTTATTAAAGATTTAAATAGTGATTTAGATGAAATAAAAAAAAAATTGTCCAAATATTTTAGATGATTTTTAGTATTGTAATATGATTTATCTCAAAAACTAGATTTCATCTCAATAAAATATGATTTTAGATCTTATCCAATTAAAATAGATTTTAATTAATAAAATATCATAAAATCTATTTAAATTAAATATTCATTTGATTATTAATTTTCATAATAAATTTTATAATTAATTTCGGGTTAAAAATAATTTAACTTTTGATCTTATTTTTCACCATGAAATAATTTTTTTTTGAAAAAATCCATTTCATTTACATAAGTTTAAATAAAAAATATCTTTTCAACGAGATCCTTATAACTCCAATCAGAGTTATACACGAAAATTTACAATTTTTAATAATCATAATTGATCAAAATAAATATAGATAAAAATGGATTTTAATTATGAAACAAAAAAATGGTTTTAATGATAGTCAAATTTGAAAGATTCAATTTCCAATATTCAAAATACACAAAGATATTAATAATTGTTTTTATATTTAAATTTAAATTGGAAAGAAATGTATTATAAGAAAAAAGAGGTTATTTATATAAAATATAATAATAATCATTTAATTTATGAAAAAAATATATAATAGATATAATAATCGGTCTTTTATTTTAAAAATAAAAAAGTTATTTTTAATTATATTAGAATTTTTAGATTATTTTTTATAATTAAAAATCATTTACTGACAGTAATATGATTTTTTAAAATTTAATTCAAAATGTAGATAAAAATGTATCAAAATAAACAAAAAAATAGGTTATATCTATTTATTTAGGATGAAAAGAAGGTTCCAAAAAACATATAAATGCCCTAACACTCGTCCTCTTCTTCTAAATTCTTTTTTTTTTGGTTTCTAGGTCTTTATTTCAAGATGATTTCTTTTTATTATTTTTTTTTGTTTATGCTTTATTGTGTTTCAATCATACTGAAATTCAAATATTTAAAATTTCTGTTTATTTTTTAATAATTGTTTTCAAGGATGACGAATGTGTTTTTTCTTAAATTTTAAATATTTATGAAAATGTTATTTGGATATTCTAATCATTTGCATTATTGAATATTTTGTTATTTTAGAGGAATTGAATCATACATACAAGAGTTCTCTTCTACATGCTCATCAAAAGAGTAAGATGGTATTTTTTAAATATTTTTATATTATTTTTAATATTTATTCATGATTTTCTGATGTATTCCATCTTTGTAATGTTGTATTTAAAAGGAGTACATAACTAATATACATATATTTAAAAAGACTTACATAGGAATATATATCTTTTAGTTTATCTAATATTTATTATTGTTTATATCTTTAGAAGATTATTTTATATGTTTTGTGATTTTTTATATAATATTTAGATTAAAAAATATGTTTTTTGTTTATAATTGTTTTTAAGAACGATGAATATGCTTCATTTTTAATATATTTGAACATTCTATTTAATAAAATATCATAAATCTGTTAAATTTAATATGCATTATTAATAATAAATTTATAATTTATTTTAACTGATAAATAAATAATTTTTCATCAAATATAATTTTTCATATTTAATATCAATTTTCATTATTAAATAATCATTTTTTAGAAAACTTTATTAGACATGCATAAATATATATCGAATAGATCTTTTTAGTGATGTATTCATCATCCAATCAGAGTTATGCTTGAAAGTTTATAATTTTTTAAACAATTTTGAAATATTTGAAACTAAAAATCTATTTCACACAAGAGTATATAATGAAAACATCTTTCCAATGAGCTATGGATCATCCCAATAAGAGTTATGCTAGAAAAATTATAATTTTAAAAATTAAAGAATTTTAGAAATAATTTAATTTTGATCAAATTTATAATCTAAACAGAATTTATTATGACTTAATATAATTTATTTATTTATTTATTTCAAAATTTTGATAAAAAAATCTATATCTATACCTCCACGATTAGAAGTACGAGTTAAATGGGAAACATTTAGCCGATTTTACAACTTTAAATTAATTAAAAATATAACTATATCTATAAAATATTCTTATCTATATTTTAATTTGATAGATTTTATCTCATAAAATACGATTTTTTAAACAAATTTTGTTTTTTAGAAATTCAAAATACATATAGATAAAACCAGATCTTGTAAAACAAAAAAATTAGTGTTAATTATTTTCAAATGTATATATATAATAGATATAATAACCAATTTTTTATTTTTAGAAATTCAAAATACATATAGATAAAAGTAGATATTCAAAAACAAAAAAATTAGTTTTAATTATTTTTAATTTAAAAATAATTAATTTTCTCAATTCAAAATTATCTGATTGAGTGTAATTTGGTTTTTTGTATTTTAATACAAAATATAGATAAAAATGAATCCTAAGAAATAAAAAAATCAGGCTATATATATAAATCAGATGAACCATTTTAAAAAAAAAACATATAAATGCCCAACCTCTCATATTCAATTCATTTTTTTTAGTTTCTTTGGGCTTTATGTGTTTGGAAGATGATTTTATATTTATATTTATATTTATATTTTTTTTATGTTTGATTATGTTTCAATAATTTTTAAATTCAAATATTTGGAGTTTTTGTTTGTTTTCTAATAATTATTTGTAAGGATGATGAATTTTTTCATATTTAATATTTTTGAACATGTTATTTGGATATTCTAATAATTGATTTAATGAATGTTTTTTTTAGGAGAATTGAATTATGCATATAAGAGTTCTCTTCTAGAGTTTGATCGAAAGAGACAGATGTTCTTTTTAAATATTTTTATTATATTTTAATTTTAATATCTAAGCATTGATTTTCTCATGTGTTTATTCTTTGTAATATTGTATATATAACATTCTACATACTTGTTAAAAGCACATAGGAATATACATCTATTACTTTATTTAATTATCATTATTATTTATGTCTGTGAATATGATTTTTTTTATTTTTTTATTTTCTAAGTCTATATATCTTTGTAGAAAATGACTTTGATTTTTATATTTTTTTATAATCTTTTGTTTATGTTTGATTATGTTTCCATAATATATTTTTTTCCATTTACTTTTAGGTGATTGTTTTCATGGATGATGAGTGTTTTTTGTTTTTAATATTTTTAAATATATTTAGTAGGGATTATTTAACAATAAAAAAGTTTTAATTATTGTTTGATTGAATATTTTTAAATATTAAGAGAATTAATTAGTGCATACATGAATTCAACACACTGGAAGAGTAAGTAGTGCTTTCAAAAGTTATTATTTAAAAAATATAACTCAAAATCAATAAGACATGGATTTAAAATTTGATATAAAAAATGATAAGTTTGGATCAATTACATATTATAAGATAATTATGTAAAACTGATATTATAAGATATTTTATCAAATATGTAAACTTAAAACTGATATAACTACATCTTTAAAATTGAAAAGTTATGGATGAATAGTATGTTATAAGATTGATTTAAATTAAAAAATTTAGATATGGATGAATAAAATAATATTAAGATAAATTTAATATTAACATATGGATAAATGAGATATGGATAAATAATATTTAAATAAATAAAATTTAAATATTAGCAAATGGAGACAATATATGATTAGTTAGGTATGGATTAATTGACAAAAATAAAAAAAATGAATTTAAAACTGATAATATAAAATAATATATTATAAGATAATATCCATATATTAAATTAAGATTGATAATTTTAATATTATTTGTATTGAATAAGTTTAAATTAAACTTAAATAGAAAATTATGATTCAAAATAAATAATAAATTTTTAGAATTTCGTATGGATAAATTAAAATAGGTGAAAATTTTTAATTTTAAATTATTAAATTATGGAGAAATAAATTAATTTATTTAAATTATAATTGATATTATTTAAATTTTCTTAGACGTAGATATTTCAAAATATACATCCTTTCAGTGAAATTGATTTAAATAATTGTACAAAAAATATCTGTATCTTATAACTCTAATCTAAGTTACAAATACAAAATTATTTATGTTTAAAATTATATTTTAATTTTATTTTATATTTGAAAAAAATTGAAATTATATGTAAAATTTAGGAATTCAAATTTAATCAAAAATTGAATATGTGACATAATAAATTTAAATTTATCAATTGATCCAAGATCTCTTTTTGAATTGCTCATACTTAATTTTTATTTATGTTATTAATATTATAATAGTTATATTTATATTTTTATTCAAGATATGATTTAAACACATATTCTAATAATCAAAATAAATTAATGTCACAAACAAATTTACATTAATATTTTATTTTTATATCACTATTATTAATATTATGTGTCTATTGAATTCTTTTTTTCTTTTTTTATTCAAGTAATTTTTCCTTTATAAGATATACATTTGTGTATATATATATACACAAGATGATATTAACTTTGATATTTAATTAAATAATAATAATTTTAAATAATTTTCATAATAATTCATGTGCATCGTGTGCATTAACTAGTATCTATAAACATCAAACTTAAACATCTAAAAGAGATTCATTGACGATTGAAAGTAAAAAAAATGTCTCATAAATTTGGCTCCCTTTATTTGACACATGTTTGAGGGCAAGGTGGAAAAAGATTTCATGAGATTTTGTAGTAAATTTCAATATCAAGTGATTTTATGAAAGGAAAATATCTCTTTTTCAATAAATAACTTATAATACATCTAGTTTTGTCCATTTCTTTTGTTTCTCATCTTCTTCTCTGTTTTTGTTTCTCCTCTTGTTTTTTTCTCGTTTGTTCCATTTTTCTCTTCTTCTATGTTTCTCTCCTTGAATTTGTTCCGTTTCTCTACTACTATACTACTCTTTGGCCCCCCCTCAAACTACAGGAGGTAAATTTAGGGTTAGGGTTCCTTTTTTCTTCAACTGCAATCCCTTTATATAAAATCGCACCTTGGGTTTGTGTTTTTTCACATCTCCATCACCCCCTTCAAAAAACTAGATTTTTTTTCAATTCTTTCATTGAGTTTCAAAACCAAATCAAAGAACATTATTTGTTACTGTTGATTTTTCTGTAAAAGTGGTATAGTGATGCTGTATTAACATTTTTTCCCACCAAAAGACTCACCATCAGTGTGTGATTGTTCTTTTTTTTTATGATAGGTTTGTGATTGAGAGATTCATGTTTATGAAGCATGTCGACAAGATATTGCGAATTTCTATCGCAGGAGTAATTGGATTCATAATGGGTTTGTAACAATTTCAAGGAGGTTGAAATCTTGCTTGATGCTATTTTTTTCTTCTTTTTCATTGTTTGAAATAAGAAAATAGGTGAGCCTGATCTGATATTGTAGATTTGCCCATTTAGCATGTTTGGGATCTGTCAACGAAAATTTATTTCTGAGAACTATTTGAATATGCATATGTGTTTTCAAATGGTATGTGGACTTTAAAAAAAAATCAGGGGGTTGTATGGATTTTAGGCAGTTTACAGGAGGGTTATATGAATTTTCCCATAGATTTTATTGACGAAAATACATTACCGCCTTCACATGTTTTTATTTAATTTTTTTAAATATACACTTTTTTAATATATGCATATTCTTCTGTAAAAGTTGGAATTGGATAATATATGTTTTTTTCATTTTTATAATAGAATTAAATGCAATAGAGTATACTTGACATTCAATAAATTTTATATAAAAGTTTAATTTAATTTTGGCGTTCTTATAATGTCTGATGACTTTTTTTTAATAGGTGGCACATTAATATTGTATGACCTGAAGTTAATAAAAACCTATCGACAAGACGGCCATGGATGGGTGGAACAAAAATAGAGACACTGGAATGTGATGGTTAGTTCTTCTTCTTTTTGTTTATGTTGTACTTAAAAAAACTTATGTTTCAAAAAAAAATTCAATAAATAAATCAAAATTTGGAATTCTGAACCATATTCAAAGAGGAAATCTCTTTTTTTTTCAAGAAAAAGAATAAAAAAAATCCTTAAATCAAGGTATTTGCGGTTAAAAAAATCATTTTTTATAAACAGATAAATATATCCTATAAAATAAAAATGATAAATATGGATAACATTTTTAAAAAATTAAGTAGATGAATTGATATTTTTAAATTTAAATGAAATTAAATTTATATTAAAATGCTTAATATACAAAAAAAAAAAGATATCCCATATTTTAGTGCCTTTTTTGAGGAGGGGGCCTAGACAATTGCATTGGTGGCCTCTACCTACGGCTGACCTTTAACCTGTGACAAGTTTAATTATTATGCCCCAAACGCATCCCAAGCGGTTTCCAAAGAACCCAGACTCGTCTAGTCTTATTTAGAAGGAAATGAAATTAAGAATTTTAATTTTCAAATATTTTTAATTTTTTTATTCATTTTTAGACTATAAACTAAATAATTATCTTATATAATATTACTTGATAAATGCTTAAGCATTTTATCAATAATAATGATAATAATAATAATATATGATTGGTTAATTTTAATTATGTATCATAATGATAATAATAATGATAATAATAATAATAATATGTATCCAAATCAATATGATACATAATTAAAATTAACCGATCATATATTATTATTATTATTATCATTATTGATAAAATACTTAACCATTTATCAAGTAATATTATATAAGATAATTATTTAGTTTATAGTCTAAAATGAATACAAAAATTTAAAATATTTGAAAATTAAAATGCTTAATTTCATTTCCTTCTAAACATGACTGGATGCAGTGGCAGAGCCAGGATTTTTATAAAGGGGGGCCTAATGTGACTTATATAAATATTTTTTAAAATTATATCATTATATTTTTTATTTTTATAGCATAGATTAAAAATATGTATAAAATGAAATGAAGGCATGCATATAAAACATATCACTGAATAATTATAAAAAATAATTATTATATTTGAAAATGATATGTCATATTTCATATGGATAATTCATTAAAAAAAGGTTAAAACATAAATCTAATAAGCAATACATACCTTTAAATTTGACTTCGATGAGGTTTCATATTCTGAAAATGTTGAATGATTTGATTATTGTAGATATTTATACAAATATTTTAAATTTTAAATAAATTAGTAACAATGATAATATGGTAAAAGGAAAAAATTATATACCTTCAAAGTATTGATGGAAGAGAAGAGAGGATTATAGATTATAGATTCTCAATTGTGAGACATTTAATGGAACAAAAAGTAAAAATTATTTAGAGATGAAGATTGATATTTGAAACAGTTAAGATATAAAAGAAAAAGAAAAAAAGAGATTCAATAATTTATTTTTTTCAAGATGGGCACCTCGGTGAAGACGTTGAGAAGTGGAATTCGTGCTTCTATAGTTGTTTGTGGGATATGGATAAAATGAAAAATGAGAGTTAAAAATGATGTGAGTGGTTGTTTTAATTTTATTTTAGTTAGTTGTGAGTCGTTGCTGTTTAGGAAATTTCATATGTAGGTGGGGCCTATGATTTATGAACCCTAATTAAAATTAACTTATCACAAAAAATTGAAAAGACCTAGAAACAAATGAAAAGGACATGAAAATAAATAAAAAAATCCAGGGGGGCACATGCCCCCCTGGTCCTATGGTGGCTCCACCACTGATTGGATGGGTTTGGGTTCTTTGAAAACCGGTAGGGATGCGTTTGGGAAATAATAATCAAACTTATCACAGGTTCAAGGTCGGCCCTGGGTAGAGGCCACCAATGCAATTGCCTAGGGCCCCCTCCTCAAAAAAGGCCCTAAAGTCTGGGATATGTTGTTTTTTTATATATTAAACATTTTGATATAAATTTAATTTCATTTAAATTTAAACATATCCATTCATCTACTTAATTTTTTAAAAAATGTTATCCATATTTATCATTCTTATTTTATAAGATATATTTATCTGTTTATAAAAAATATTTTTTTAACAGAAAATACCTTGATTTAAGGATTTTTTATTCTTTTTTGAAAAAAAAAGAGATTTCCTCTTTGAATATGGTTTAGATTTCCAAATTTTGATTTATTTACTGTTTTTTTTAACATAAGTTTTTTTAAGTACAACACAAACAACAACAAGAAGAACTAACCATCACATTCCAATGTCTCTCTTTCACCTTTCTATTTTGTTCCACCCATCCATGGCCGTCTTGTCGATAGGTTTTTATTTTTATTTTTTTTGAATGATAGGTAGATATTTGCTACCTGATTCCATTTCTGAATATTGAAATACAAATCTGAACATGTAGGGGAGGGGTAAGAGAGGGATAAAAGAGATAAAATAAAATAAACAACTGAAAGAGTAGCCCAAGCCCCACACGGACGTCCTACTCCTGAGAGGAAAAGGCTTCTAAACCTTGGGAGTACGACTAAGGCTACTACTATCGCTCAATACATAATCAACCGTTGCGAAATGATATTTCCTTCGCCATTACAATGCATCGACCCCAATCTTGGAGACATGTGTGGAACATTTCCCACATATTTTCTTGGTAGGGACGTGTCCCTCGAAAAATTCCCCCACGAGGACGATAAGATGCGATACCGCCTTTGCCCGATTGTCCGTCTAACCTTGTTGCAATGCATTTGCTGCTGCCCATACTCCTCGAGTGAGCTGGATGTTGCATCCAATCCGATCTTCTCTCGAATGAGGTTCCAGAAACGTCGCGTCCACTCGCACCTATAGAATAGGTGTTGCATTGTTTCTGTCCCCGCCAGGCACAACACACAGTTCGTTGAGTCGTAGGGTGCCCACTTTACCCAATATGCTCGCGTTAGTAGCCTTTCTTTGTTGAGAATCCCCATGAAGACCTTCACTTTGAGTGGCATTTTGGCCCTCCATATCTGAGTGTATCTCGGATATGTTGATGGTATGCCGACGATGATAGCTTCCCACCACCATTTGTATGCGCATTTTACTATAAATTCTCTGGAAGCCCTTGGTTTCCAGCGTATGGTGTCCTCCCCGGTCTCCAGTGTGCTGAACTGCCCCACCTTATCCATCAATGGTGTACTGCCTCGTCTCCTCCTCTCTTAGGCGCGTTCGGAGCAACGGTATACTCCAAATGTTAACGGTGTCCATGCCTACAAAGAATTCTTGCACCACACCCTCTTTGTTTCTTGCCATTCTGAAGATGTTAGGGGCGAGATCCATTAGTCCCTCAGTTCCAGACCATCTATCAATCCAGAAATGTAAGGATTCTCCGCGTCCAAGCATCCAACCAATGGCTTCTTCGATGATCATCTTATCGCAAAGATGGCCTTGCATGTCTGTGAGGTTCGGATATTTATGGATGGCCATCGTTTGTCACCAACGCAACCTCCTCCATATTGTCCTTCAGAACCTGAAACCAAAGAGAGTTAGTCCCACTCATCCATTTCCATACCCATTTCATGAGGATGGCGTGGTTCATAGCCCGGAGGTCTAGGATTCCCAATCCGCCTTCCTTCTTTGAGTGACAAACGTAGGCCCAATCCACCAAGTGTGGGTATTTCCTCTCCTGACTCGTTCCCCGACATAGAAAGCGACGCCGTAAAGAGTCAATGCGCTCTAGACTCCCATCAGAACTCTGAAAAGTGATAGGTAGAAGATTGGGAGGTTTGTTATAGCTGCCTGGAGCAACGTGAGACGTCCTCCCCAGCTTAGAATGCGGCCTTTCCATCCTGTCATTTTTTTTACAAAACGAGATACCAAAGGATCCCAATGTTCCTTTCTCGTCCCACATACCAGCGGGAGTCCCAAATGTGTCATAGGGAATGGATGAGACTGACAGCCCATACATGCGGCCATAGTGACCTCCACCTCTGGCTGGATATTTACGCCATGCATGGAGCTTTTCTTCGGATTTAGTTTGAGCCCCGATACCAGGCCAAAACATAACAGAATGATTTGAAGCCACGAACACTCCTTTTCAATGGTTCGCTAAGAAGAAGGGTGTCGTCCGCATATTGGATGACCGACACCTTCCTCCCCCTGATCGAGCTAGAGACTCCGTGGATCCATCCAGCCACCTCCGGCTTCGCACATAGCCGGCTCAGGACAATAGCGATAAACACGAAAAGGATCAGAGATTGGGGATACCCTTGCCTCAGTCCCCTCCCAAGAGGAAAAAAACCCGCCACCTCCCCATTTATGATGGGAGAAGCCTTCGCTGAATTGATACGTTGGCGTATCATGCGAATCCACAGGGTTGGAACCCATGCATTTACAGAAGTTGGAGGAGGAACTCGCGATCCACACTATCGTAAGCTTTCTCGAAATCAAGTTTAAATAGTAGTCCCTGACGCTTGTCTTTAAAAAGAGCAAACACCAGCTCTTGAGCGGTCATGAAACCCTCTTGAAGGAGGCGCCCCGGGAGGAATGCGGATTGAGAGCTCTCCACCAGTCCCCCGCAGACATGTTTCAATCGGTTAGCCAACACTTTCACTATTATCATATACGCCCCCATTCACTAGGCATATTGGGCAAAAATCTTCCATTGATGTCGCCCCCTCCTTCTTTGGCACTAGAACAAAGAACAACGCGTTAAGACAACCCACACTTTGGTTACCAGCATAGAATTCCGCGAACATGTCTAGGAGGTCATCCAGGATCTCAATTTGTCTAAATCCGTTGGCAAATGTCTTCCCATCCACCCCCGAGCACGCCCTCCGGATCTCAATTTCATTGAACGGTTCATCCAGGAAAAACCTCTGTTCCAGAGAGAGTCCGGGGAGGTCAATGTCTTCCCAAACTGGTTTCCAACCTCGCCTCTTACGAAAGGAGCCTTTGAAGTGCTCCACTAGGTTATGCTCGATGTCCACTGGTGTCTCCCAAATCTGATTGGCAATCTGGATTTTTGAAATATGGTTGATGCGTCGAGATTGGCTTGCCATTTTGTGGAAGAATTTTTGGTGTTGCTGTCCCCTGCCTTGAGCCATAACATCTTAGACTTTTGACGCCATTCAATCTCCTCCACTTTGAGGAGCTCCGCTAGATCGGCCTTCTTCTTGCTTCGTTGAGATCGTTCTTCTACAAATAGGAGTCTTATCCCTTCAATTTGTCCAGGTCTTTGAATTGATTGTTGTAGACCTAGTTTCTTGTCCAGCCTACTTGCCCGCACTGTTTGACTCCATTGCCTTAGAATTCTTTTCAATCTTCGAAGTTTGAAAGCAATTCAACGAGCCCCCTTAATTCCACCTGCATTTGTAGTCCAGGAATTCCGAATCAACTCTTCCACGCCTTCTACTTCACACCACCACGATTCGAATCGGAACGGGGCCTTTGGGCGACTTTCCAAACTCGAGTGCAACAACAATGGGATATGATCGGAGGTTGACTTCGTAAGCCCCTCAACATAACAGCCCAGGAACCTTGTTTCCCACTCCTCATCAAGCAAACCGGCTCCCATCTCCCTTATCAGGAACTGTTCAACCGACTCCATTTTAGTTTCTTGATGCAACATATCTGTATACGGTGAGCAGCCACCACATCACGAATCGCCCCCCTTTTGGCAGGGTCATTTAGTCCCCTAATGTTCCATATAAGACTTTTAAACATTAAGACAAGAATTATAACTCCCAATTCAGTCACATATCAGCGTCCTAGACGGACGTGGCCTCCGGCGTGGCAGAAGGAGCTGCCGGTGTCATCACCGAAGCAGCAAGGGAGAGTATCTGTATCCTGGTTTTCTTGTGCATCTTCTTCTATGAAAGGTCCACACACCCCAAACTCGCCTCAGACAGAGGTGACGAAGTTTGTCATGGTAGGAGTTTCTTGGACCTTGAAGCCCATCCCTAGAGCCCGGTCACAAACAATCCGGATCCCTGCCGGAGGAGCCTAAGAGGGATCAGCAGACGCCCTCCCTGATTCCATTGTCAAGGGCTCCAAGGCTGGGGACTCGGAAGGTGGATCTCCACCAGAGCGGATCTCAATGTGGCTTGTATTTTCAAGGAGGGAGTCATGGACAATGGAGGGGGTCGGGTTAAGAGACGTTATTTGTCGGAGTTCTACATACTCGATTAGTCCCTTCCAGATCCATGCCCACTTCCCTTGTTGGCCCACAGAACTTGTCCCTGTACTATGCAATATTCGAGTCATCTCCACTTGAAGCAGGGGAGTTGATAGTGCCAATTGAGAGGATCGGGCTCCCCTCCCGAGGTAGGAACCTTTGCACTATGACGCTACCAGCGGGCGATTCAGAACGTCTCCTCTTCTCACCTGACGGGGCGAGGAAGACCTCTGAACGGATTTTGGGGCCCGAGGCCCTCTGCAAGCCTTGCATCCCCTGTACACAAGTCTGTTTGGATGCATCCGTCCCATCATGTGGGCCGACCGTACCCTCCTGGACGTGCTTTCTCCTTGGGCGAGTCACATGCCAATTCCGCCTGCGCCGACGACTCGCTATCTTCCTCCTTCGTTGGTATTCTCCTCCATTTTCGGCCACCCCTGAAGAGTTCTCCGAGCTTGTGTGCGCTGCATCCTTGACCATATCCGCCCAAGAACATTTTGAAACCATTTGAGTCCGATTGGCCACCACAGAGACCGTATAGGCCTCCCTATCATAAGCCACAACCATGGTAGGCGGCCATGCTCTGTCTCTCCCCGTCACGAGAGTGAGTTCCGAGAAGTTCTGCCAGGAAGCGTCCATTCCCCTCTTGCCAAACTCTGTAATCTTCCCAAATCCGTACATGATCTTTCTTAGCGCGTCCTCAGTTTGCCAGTGAATCGGCAGTCCTCCGAGTCGAATGTGCCACCTTGAAGTCTCTGCAGGGGATGTCCCCACCTCCTGGGACCAGGCTTCCATGGTTAATGGGCCACCAAGACCTTGCAATATCCCTCTTCGCACCATACGCCCCCTCAGCTGGCTGTTCTGTACGTGGAGGAGGAAGACATTCTCACTAAGCTGCCTCTCCAAATACCAGTCCTTAGCCCCCCAGCAATCCTCCACAGTCCTGGATACTACTTCAAACGAGGGTGTCCATTCCTTCGCGGACACCACTATGCAGCAGCGTAGCATCCTCGCCTCATCGTTCGGGTTGAAGTCATCCCCGAGTTGTATCACCAGGTTCTCCTTCTCCGTGTTATTTTCGACAGTCGCCTCCTCCCTCCGAATTACAGGGCAGACCGAGGCTTTGTGCTCCGTCCCCCGACACCTTAAGCAGATGAGTGGTTCACGACAGTCTTTGCTCCAGTGACCCTCTCCGAGGCAGCGGAAGCATCGGGAGTCACCGTGCCCTGGAAAACCGCCCCAGGTCGTCCTCCGGCGAGCCTGACCGCGCCCCCCCCCCCTCGTCCGCCGTACGCCCTCTCCATTCCGCCTGAACCTCCGGTCTTCTTTCTCCGCACGCGCCACCCTTCCTCCGCCGCCTCACGTTCAACACATCAAGCCATTGAAGGGGATCGATAGGTTTTTATTAACTTCCGGTCATACAATATTAATGTGCCACCTATTAAAAAAATCATCAGACATTATAAGAACGCCAATATTAAATTAAACTTTTATATAAAATTTAATGAATGTCAAGTATACTCTATTGCATTTGATTCTATTATAAAAATGAAAAAAATATATTATCGTACTCCAACTTTTACAAAAGAATATACATATATTAAAAAAGTGTATATTTAAAAAACTTAAATAAAAACATGTGAAGGCTGTAATGTATTCTCATCAATAAAATCTATGGGAAAATTCATATAAGCCCCAGTAAACTGCCTCAAATCCATATAATCTCCTGACTTTTTCTAAAGTCCATATACCCCTTGAAAACACATATGTAAATCCAAATAGTCACTTGAAATAAATTTTCGTTGACATATTAGAATTATTCTGCTTATATTCTGTCTTATTAAATCTGATTAAAAATATTATATACCAATAACCCCTACAATGTTTTAAAAAAATGAAAAATTATTTATAAATGACAATTTTAATCCTCCGGATAGAGTTTACAATATATTCGAATGGTAAAATCATCATTTACATAAGATTTTTTACATTTTTAATAAATTGTAAGTTTTTTTTGTATACTGTGTTTTTAGTCAGGGATAACCAAATGAAATAATATTCACAATATATCTGTAACTCAGGGGATTATTTGAATTTGCATAAGCGTTTTTAGAGATTATATGGATTTTAAAAAAAGTCAAGGGATTATATGGATTTCATGCAGTCTCGGGGATTTTCCCTAAAATTTAAGATAACATGCATGTAACCCAATTTGATGAATATTCATATTCACTCTTTAATTCACTGAATATCTATATACACTCTATATTTGGCTTTAGTTAAACATTTAACCCTCTGAGTTATTTTTCAGTAAAAAAAATTAACGGGTATGCATGAAATATTATGTTGGTGTTAATTCTTATACATATATAACCCTGACTTTTTAAAAAACTACAAAAGGACTCATAAAAATAACCAAAATGTCTCTCCCACTAAAAATCACCCAAACTCTCTTGTTTTTCCTCGACCGTAACAAGTACTGTCTGAACAGTGTCCTGTGCGGCTGCATATATGCGGCCGCACAGGCGGTTCGATAAGCTTGCCGAACCGACTAGCTCAGAATCGATCAATATGCGGACAAGGCCCGCATATGCGGGCCGATGCCGCATGTGCGCCTGCGTAAGCTGGCGCACGAGTTCTGAAAGTTTACACTAAAAAATAAAAACAGAAAGGGGTCTTTCTTCTAATCTTCTCCAACTGGCCCTAACAAAGAAGTGTGTCTTCTTCTTCAGCTTCACCGACTGCTTCTCCTTCGACCACCACAACAGAGCTTCTTCTTCTTCGATCGACGATGGCCGCTTCTCTTCTTTTGAGCGATCTTCTTCTTCACCGACTGCTTCTCCTTCGACCACCGCAATAGAGTTTCTTCTGCGCGGACTCTATCCGGTCTTCTTCACTTCTTCTTCGGTCTCTCTCTCTCTCTTTGTGATTCTCTCAATCCCTCAGTCTATTTGTCTCAATCTCACCAACTCTCTGTTTTTTATCCTCTCCATCGTATCTATCATGGTTATGTATTTGTCATATGTTAAATGTTAGATAACATGTGGAAGACATGGGTTGATAAAATGTGGAAGGGAAAGGGACATGTGGGTGTTTCTTAAAGAGAGAGTGATACACATTTGTTTTTTTAATGGAAAAGGTGACAAATGGGCTGAGAGAGAGAGATAATCATTAACATATACACTACCATGTTTTGTTTATATATACATTGATAATGTGATATGAATTTACATAGTTAATTCACATGGGTTTATGTTTCTCCACGGCCACAAGTATCATATGAAAAATGGTATGTGAATATTTTTTCATGAAAGTTGTTTTTAAACATATTATTAATTGTTGTCATAATATTAATGTTATAACATGTGATTACAAACGAGATAAAAATTAAGTCTGGTTTGTGATATCTTAAAATTTATTAGAATAATTTTTTATTAATAAAAAATTATAGAACCGCATATACTCCCGCATATACTCCCGCATACCGTATATACTCTGTGCGGTACCTCAACCGCACACAAACCGCATACCGCATTTCAAAACACTGGTCTGAACTCTCTTCTTGTTTTGTTCCTCCAGTCCAATTAATACTAACATGTTTGAAAAAAAGGGCTCAAGTAAACATAACAACACCACCACATTTGCTGCAAATAATTAGTTTGATAAAGCAGAACAAGGACTGGGAGTAAATAAACAAGCAATGAAAAGGAAAAAAAAAATTTAATTCATACATAGGTTAAAATTGAGATTTACCACAACAAATCCTACGCAAAGTGAGATTCAGGTTTGAAGTGCATCCCAAAATACCCAATCAATATTGAAATTTATATAAAAAAATGTTTAGAAATGTTTGGGAGGTTTTTTTTAGATTTAGAAAGGGTGTCATGGGTATTTTTGTCTTCTTCACAAATTGGGTTAAGTTAACCAATTTAATGGTTTGATTGGAATCCGATAAAGGGGTATGTGCATTGAGTATTGTAAATGAGGGTGTTATATAGATATATATCTAATCACCAGAATGAGCTATGCTTAACCTTATCTTTAGACCATATTCATGGTTTTTCTATATGTTTATTATGCTTGATCTAATGTATAATATTCTGAAAGTATTTTAATGAATTTCTGATTCGTTGAACATAACATTTCATGATTGATCTTTCAATAATCCTCAACTTTGCATGAATCTGGAAGCCTTCAAATCCAATGAAACTTATGCACTGTTGCCCAGAAAAGTAAACAGATGTACTTACTCGCATTATTCCCGTTTCATTGAGGACAAGATCTGTGTCTCAATACAGGGAATTTGTTGTGCTTCGTTTTATTAGCTCGAATTTTTTGTGCTGACTTTTATTAGCTGCAATGGAAATAAATTTGTAATTCTGTTTGGAAACTGGTTGGATTTTCATAACAGACATTATCTTCTTAACATATTCAAAAATCCCTGCAAGGGCTGGACCAACAAGGGGAAAAAAAAAAAAAAAAACATGAATCCCACAACTAATGCCCACATGTGAGAACAACATTTCTCCAATTCCAAAATAATTTTTAAAATTCTGTTTGGAAACTGGTTGGATTATCATAGCCAGACTATGAGCATGGTGTATCCGAGAAAAGTAATTGCTCTTTGAGCTATGTTGCTCATATACATGTTATTTATACTCAGTTGCCTTGCAGCAGGCAATCTGCAGCTCTATTTTGCTTCTCTGAATATGACTATTGAATACATGCTACTGTCCGAGTCTGTCTAATCCCAAACTCTGTGTAAGTTTAAATCTTGAAAAAAATTGAATTCCAACTTTCATACCCATGAGCTCCCATAAGTTAATTGAAGCTATTTGAATTATTGTTGTGAACTTGTGATTTCATACATGCCTACTTTGAAGTCTAAGTAGTGTAATCCCTGACTAATGCACCAAAGAAAGCTCTGTCTCATGTCCAAATCCTTTGAATGGATATTACAGAAAATCTCTATGTTGTCCAATAAAAACTGACATTAGACCTAAAAAAACTTTATAAAAATGTCACCATTTATGAAGTTGAAAAAATAGCACATGCACACTTTAATTTTTTTGAACCATCTATGTGACAGTGACACCCTCTTTTTTTTTTTTAGTGCATGTACAAAATCACTCTCATCAAAAGAACAGTGAGAGTAATGATAGGGAAACACAATCCAAGCTGTGTTGCATCCCCACCACCATCTCAGTGCTCTTGTCCATGAATTAATGTCTCAATCGAATAACGCTAGACTTTTTGTCCACGAATTAATGTTTTAATTAACTAACGCTTGACTTTTTGTCCATTAACTAATGTTCTTGAACTAATGTCCTAGTTGAATAACTAAGGATTTAGAAATCCATGAACATGGACTTTTTGTCCATGAAAGTCTTAATTGACTACCCCCCTCCCCCCCTTAATTTTGTGTACAAGACTGGAAATTAAAACAGGTCTCATAATGGGAGCTGAACTACCTAGTTTGAAGGCTTGTATATGTATATTTTGTGTACAGGGTCCTCTAGTAGGACAAGTATATCATTCTTGAACAATATATGGAACTATGGCCTAGTTAAGGGCCTTCTCACCAAGAAAACAAAAAAAAGTACAATGGCTTGTATGATACATACCTGTCCTAAGTGAACCTCCAATGGTATTCAAAAATTCCATAAAAGTGGTACCCAATAAAAAAATCTACATTTAAAAAACTTCTGCAACAGAACATTGAAAGCCCGTACTTTCATATTGGGCTCCAGGAAATAAGAAGTGAAAAAAAAACACAAAACAAAAACTAGTAAGACAGCAATTTTAAATATGTGATGAACATAAAAAGAAAATGTGCTGGTTGAACAAAGAAACAATTGCATCATCCTAATAATAACTACCAAACTAACACATGAGAAAGTGAAAAAACAATTGCATCATCCCATTGTCCTTTTTCTTCTACGGAATGGGAACAACCCATTCAAAACTATCATATAAAGGCCTCTCATTAAGTCCACAAATTGAACCAAAGCTCCCATCCTCCAAATAAAAAATGCCCAAATCCTCCACTACGCCATCCGTGTTGTGATCCATGAAATAGATGGAATTCCCTTTGCATTCCTTGAGACTGCTAGAAGAGAGCCAAATTGCAGAATTCATTCCCAAGAACAGCATCCCATCGTCCAAGCTCTTAGTCTCCACCCATTTTTTCATTGTAGCATCCGGTTCAAACAACTGAAACCGTCTTGTCTCATACACGTTCTTCATATGCCTCACAACCAACAATGGCCCTGACGGGCCTGCCGCAAGATACATAAATTTATTCGGCCCCGCCGCCATCATCATCTCTCGTCCGTGGTGATCAATGGCCGCTACTCGCCGGGCCTCCCAATTCATCACGTATAATCCCTTCTTGAAGAGGACGGCATCATGTAAAAACTCCAACGAAGTCTCCAACACTTTCCACCGCGCATTGCCCGGCCTGCAATAATACACCATTTCGCGTTCCTCCTTTTTGCAGAGCAAGATGACGATGATACTTGGTTCCGCAGAGAAGACAGCCTTCAACACATGTTCAAAAGAGCCATTGGTAATGAAGTCGGTACTGAGAGGAGGGAGGAGGACCACGGCCTCAGAGAATGGGTTGAGTAGATAGAGGTGGAGGTTGTCGTCAATCATGCAAACCCAACCGTCCGATGTGGAACCAAGGCATCTCTTGGGACGTGATCGATCAGGGAGTCTGATGGGGGGGTGTAACTTGCGCTCGAGTGGGCTGTAGAGGGCGTGATCGAGTCTGTTGTTGTTGCCGGTGGAGAGGAAGAGCAGAGGGAACCTAAGATGGGGGGGTGGTCGGGGGTAGACTGTGATGGCGGATCTCCATGACTTGCAGACGGCGCCGAAGCGGATGTAATCGGAGAGGTGCTCTGTTCGCGTCGCGATTGAGAACAACATATCTTCGGGAAGATCAGACCAATCCGACTCCATTTTGCTTGAAAAAAGAATTAAAAAAATGGCGACTATTTTATTTTATTTGGGGTTCATAACTGAGATCAATCGGGATGCGCTCCGTATAGGGTGTCAAAATGGCGATTGTGTTATCAAAATAGCGATTATGTTATCTAATGGAGATATATATGTCGGTCAAATAAAATTTAAATTCATCATTGGATGTAGATTTAATTTGATTTAATGATAATTCTCTTTTATCACTTGCCTATTTGACAAGGATAAATTTAATTTTGACAGTGGTGATACAAGATCTTTACAATTTTTGAAGAATCGGATCACAATAACATGAATCGGTTTAATTTTTATTGAAGAGTTGGTTTGACAGTGGTGGAATGTATAATTGGTTTTATTTTATTTTGGATAGATATCAGTTTAAATCAATGGGCAATGTGTGTGAAATTAAAAGAAATAATATATTAAAAAATCCAATGTGAAACCCTAACCTAGCACCCGCCCCTTTTTTTTTAATTTCCTTTAAAACTTCATGGTCTAAAATAATAAAAAAAAGTGATCAATTCAAATATAATCATAATATTTCAAATTATTGTACATAAATAATACGGTGACAATGAATGGAAAACTTAATCATTTGTTATAAAATTTAGAACGAATATGTTATAATTAAAAAAAAATTAAATAGTAGAATTTTAAATGGAGATGTTAGCTAATTATAAAATATGCATATATATTTGGGTTATATAAAGGTCCAGGTATATCATACAACTGTTTTCTTTCCCTTAGGATGGCAATGAAGGATGACGACTTCTTGGATGTTGGTTGTCTTGGATGGGGTGAGGATTCAGGCGTTTTCCATCTGGAGGACAGGAGCTTTGATTCAATTTATGACAATGATATGAAGCCTTTATATCTCATCCAGTATGGGTTGTTCCTAATCCTTAAATGGGATGCCTTTCTGCTCCAATAGTATCCTCTATCAGTTTAAGATGACATTTTTTCCCCTGATGCTAGTGGGTATCTTGCATGTTAGTTTTGTAGTTGGTGTTATTCCATCCATCATATAATTAGGATGGTGAAATTGTTGTTTTTCTCAATGTGGTAATCTCTGTTCTTATGACTAGTGATTATATTTTCATTGTTTGTTGTATCCGTATGCCTTTGAATCTGATGTCATTTGTACAAATCGTGAAGAAATATGAAAATTGAGTCTCTTAAAACTGTTATGCCCTATGCCCTATGCCCTATAATTTCTTCAAACGCAAGCACACAGGAATGTTGTCAACTACTGTATTTGGTAATTGTCTATCATTTGAGTCAACTTTACTTTTGAATAAAATGATTATGGTTTAATCCATATACTAACCAATTAAATTTTCCCAGGGAAACCTCTGTTTCTTCATATGCTTCTTGGTGGGCCTTTTATCTCTCTTTTTCCTCTTTTTATATCTTCTGTTTTAAGAATATTATGAAAATGTGTTTGGCTTTTCGTGATGAAGTGTTGGAGTTTGAGGAAGAAGAATAGGTGTGATGAATTGTTCAAATTCTTGTGTTTCCTTTTTCCACTTCTTCTGTTTTATGGTTTCGTGAAACTTAGTTTTCATTCATTGGGTCTCTATAATGTATTCCTTTTCTGTGGATTCATTTGATGACCAGAACATTATGGTTATTTAAAATGCTCCAAATTAACCAAGGGACATCTATTACCAAAATCCATAGTTGTTTCCTGGTGACGCATCAGTCACAAACTAACCAAAGGGTTTAGACTAAAAAATGAGTTGGGCAATAAGTTGTGTTTCTTTGATGTTATGTTGCACTCTGATGGTTGCTTTTTTCTAAGCAAACCCCAACCTCAATGAACAAGTCTAATGCCCATGCATGTGATGGATGTAAATTAAAAACACTTTGAGATGCACCTAATTTTTTAGCAGAGGTTTTACATTTGTGGGTACATTTTGACATTTTCAGTTCTACATATTGTAAGTGATCACAAGGTCCTCTGCTGCTTTAACTGACAATCAGTAAAGCAATAAGAAGTGCAAAAAAAAAAAAAAAAAAAAACAAATAGAAAGTCATCCATCTTCCTTCTTCTATGGAATGGGAACAACCCATTCAAAACTATCACATAAAGGCTTCTCAGCAAGTCCACAGATTGAACCAAAGCTGCCATCCTCCAAGTAAAAAATGCCCAAATCCTCTACTACCCCATCCCTGTTGTGATCCATGAAATAGATGGAATTCCCTTTGTGTCCCTTGAGATTGCTAGTAGATAGCCAAATTGAGGCACTCTTTCCCAAGAACAACATCCCTTCATCCAAGCTTTTAGTCTCCACCCATTTTTCCAATGCACCATCCAGTTCGAACAACTCAAACCGTCTTCTCTCGCTCACGTTCTTCAGGTGCCTCACAACCAACAACGGCCCCGATGGGCCTGCTACAAGATACATAAATAAATCCATCGTATCAAGAAAACCATCCGGCCCCATCGCCATAGTCATCTGTCGTCCGTGGTGGATATCGATGACCGCTACTCGCCCGGCCTGCCATTCTACCACGTATAAATTCTCATTGAAGAAGACGGCATCGTATTCAAACTCCAACGAAGTCTCGATCATCATCCACCGTGCATCGCCCCGCCTGTAATACACCACACCCTCGTCGAAGTCGCAATGGTCCAATTCGCAGAGCAAGGCAATGATACAATTAGGGTCAGTTGGTTCCGCAGACCAGACGGCCTCAACACATTGTCAAAAGAGACATTGCGAATGAAGTCGGTCCTGAGGGGAGGGAGGAGGACAACGGCCCGGAGAAGGGGTTGAATAGGTAGATGTCAAGGTTGTCGTCGAGCATGCAAACCCAACTGCCCGATGAGGATCCGATGCATCTCTCGTGACGTGATCGATCGGGGAGTCTGATTAACTTGCGCTCGAGTGGGCTGTAGAGGGCATGGTTATTGTCGCGAAAGAGGAGGATGAAAGGGAAATGGAGATGGAGAGGGGGTGGGGGGTTGCCTGTGATGGCAGATCTCCATGACTTGCAAACAGCACCGAAGCGGATGTAATCGGAGAGGTGCTCTGTTCGCGTCGCGATTGAGAATAACGTCTTCCAAGAGATCAACCAATCCACCTCCATTTTGCTTGAAAAGGGGGAAAAAATTAATAAAATGGCGGTACTGTTATGTATGAGATACATGCAAACATATTACGTTACGAATTCAAAAGGAAAATAATACGGGTCTTCATAAATAAAAAAATTAAAACTCTATATACCTCGTATGGGGTCTCTCTCTCTCTCTCTCTGCAGCGAGTTTCCCTTGTATTGTGCCTCTCTTCCTTGCCTCTGTATATATAGCATGGATTCACTTTCATATAATATATGGTGACAAATATGCAAAGTGAATCCATTTGGATCCCGGGGAGACAAATCCGACATTAATACTGATTCAGTTGTTCATTAATTGGGATTTAATTTTAAATCCAAATAAATGCTTTGGCACTCAATTATTACAATTTCATCCATCCAAATACAATATAATTCATCCAATTGCTATATTTCTTAGTTTGCTTTTTTTTTTTTTTTTTATTAGATATATGTTTTTTTATAATTGTATACACATACTGTGGTTAATTGAAGGTTAAATTTAAAAGTTTAGACGTGAAATCTCTTTTTTTTTATGACAAATATTGAAAATTCCTATTTATTTATTCATTATCTAATATTTAATTTTGCATGTAAAATAAATATAAAGTATATAGAGTATTTGATCTTTTATGTTTTTATTATATCAACATTACGACAATTTATTGAGTTATATTTAAACAAAAAAATTTATGGGGCCTCATTTAAAAATTCGCTTAGGACCCCACCTAAATTTTTGGATCTCAGGCCCTTTGGGTGATGGCTAAAGTAGGTTGTTGGGGAGGGGGTATGTGTGTTCAGATACAAAATTTATTTGAATTAAAATAGGAAATGTTAGAATTTTTTTATTTAATTTAATTTTAAAATCTGATAGAATATTCAGTTATAATGACTCAATAAAATCAAACGATCACACGATAAATCATCAAATAATTCAACACTTGGATCTAACCCATTACCTCAGCCAAAAGGGGTGTGAGTACAGGGATGTACGTGCCTTTTCGTGGAAGACCAAACAACTGCCCATTAGTTCAGTTGGAAAGCCAAACGAATTTATGGAATACCAAACGAAACAGAGATTTTATGGGAAGACCAATTAAATACTAATCAAGAGAACCGAATCAAAACAAAACGGCTTTAAAACATATAAATTCATGAACCAGAGAAATTCCGAAACCACCACTCTCTCTCTTTCTTCCTAAATTTTCGTTTTCAAGAAAATGGTGGCGCAATGGTCCGATCTTCCAAAAGATCTATTGATCTCTATTTCGAAGCGAACGGAACATCTCTCCGATTACATCCGCTTCGGCGCCGTCTGCAAGTCATGGAGATCCGCCATCGCCGACAACCCCGACCACTCCATCTTGGGTTCCCAATGCTCTTGCTGGCCCGTAAAACCAACGACGACGACGACAACAGGCGCGACCACTTCCTCTATAGCCCACTCGAGCGCAAGTTGCACCCCCTCAGACTCCCCGATCGATCACATCCGGAGAGATGCCTCGGATCCTCATCGGACGGCTGGGTTTGCATGGTCGACGACAACCTCGACCTCTACCTATTCAACCCCTTCTTCTCCGGGGCCCCCGTGGTCACCCTCCCTTCCCTCAGGCCCTGCTTCATGTCCGTGCACCTACCCGACCAAGATAACGACGACGATCCTGAGATTTTCTATGATGCGGAAGGAGGGATTGGTGGTGGAGACTACATACGGGATGTGTACTTGGACAAGGCCATCTGGTCTGCCGAACCAACGGACCCTCACTGTATCGTCGTCTTACTCCGGCAGCATCCCTACAATTTGATATATTGCAGGCCAGGCGATGCAGAGTGGACGGTGATGGGGGTTCCAATTCTTTTTCCATGCAACGCCGTCTTCTACAAGGAGAGGTTATGTGTGGTGAGCGGTGAAGGGGGGGATATAGTGGGCTTCGATCTCTTACATCCAAGACAATATATTGTGATGCCGCGGTTAGAGAATTTTCGTTTCTCCATGACTAGCCAGATGTACTTTGTGGCGGGTCCATCAGGGTTGTTGATCATTGTGAGGGACCTGAAGCATGTGGATGAAGGTGAGATGGTAGGGTTCAAGGTATACAAACTGGATGAGACGGAGAGCAGATGGGTAGAGACTAATAGATTGGATGATGGGATGTTGTTCTTGGGCCTGAATACCTCAATGTGGCTCTCCTCTAACAATTTCCATGAATGCAAAGGGAATTCCATCTATTTCACGGATGAGCACATGAACTATGATGGTCATCTTGGTTGGGGAGGGGATTCGGCATTTTCCATTTGGAGGACGGGAGCTTCGGTTCAATTTATGATGATTATATGAAGCCTTTGTATCCTCGTCCGGTATGGGTTGTCCCCAATCCATAAAAAGAAGGAAAGCAGGATGACTCTGCTCCATTAGTATGTCAATCTGTTTAAGTATTCCCCTTCCCTAACCTTATAGTTAGTAGCGACGCTCCATCCATTAATATCATTAGGGTGATGAAATTATGGTTTTGTTCAATCAGGCAACTTTTTTTCTTACCAATAGTTTTTTTTTCTCCTTGTTTGTACATTCGTATGCCTTTGAATCTGTTTCCATTTGAAAACTGTACATATTAGAATTTATGTAACAAACAACTCTTCAAATGCTTAAGCAACCATGCAGGATGTGGTCTGTCATTTTTAGTCAACTTTACTTGTGAATGAATGATGATTATAATTTAATCCACAGACTAACCATTTAAATTTCTGCAGGTGATTCTCTTTTTTTTTCTTGTTCTTTCTTGATGGGATTTTTATATATATCCTACAAAGCACGGACACTCCCCGGAGGCGCCGTACCCGTGTCGGACACGTGTCGGACACGGACACGGCATGGACACGTGTCGGACACGGCTCCAGCCGTGTCTGCCTTCATTTTGTCTTGGACACGCCTGGGACACGGCTAGGACACGGCTGGGACACGGCCCAGGACACGCCTCAGACACGGCCCAGGACACGGCCCAACCAGTTTCAGCCCAAAAATAAAAAAGAAAAAGAAAAGAAAGGCCCAAACATAGCCCACAAGTATTCAACCGATTTAAAACATCTTAGAACAACTCATTTAAAAAATATATCTTTCCTAACGTTAAAAAAATAATGATTCATTAGTTTAAAACAGTGATTTATAAAAACAGTAGTTTATTGGTTTAAAACAGTGATTTATAAAAACAGTGGTTTATTATTTAAAACAATGATTTATAAAAACAGTGATTTATTTGTTTATACAATTGATTATAAATAGTGAATTAAATGAAATGTGTTTGTTTATATAAGATAGTGATACATATTTATTTATTATATTAATTTATTGCCGTGTCCTACCCGTACCCGTGTCCTATTTTTTCAAAAATTGCCGTGTCGCCGTGTCCGTGTCACCGTGTCGCCGTGTCCCGTGTCCGTGTCCGTGCTTCATAGTATATATCTCTTTCCTCTTTTATTTCTTCTGTTTTTAAGAATCTCATGTGAATATGTTTCCTTTTTTTAATGTTGAAGTTTGAGGAAGAAGAATTGGTGTGATGTGTTTTTTTATCCTTTGAATGTTTTTTTGGATAGGATGCAGGACAGACCTTAGTAGTTGGGTGGGTTGTTGTTAGGGTGGAGTTGGATCTCTGAAAGATTTTAGTCATCTTAAAGGAAAGCCCCTTCAATGTAAGAGAGGCTCAACCTACATCTTTATAAATTGTTGAAGACAAACCTGTGAAGTAGCGCACCTCCTCTCACATTTTCTTCCATGTATTGCGACATAAAATACTGATACATGAGCAACCAACATGTTTCAATTTCCATTATGTTGACCACAGATTTATATTTCATTATTATCGATTTTCTTTATGTTCATTTTTTTCCATCTCATGTTTCTTTTGTTTTATTGAGAATCAAGTATAATGTGCTCTGTATTGGCAAAAGAAAATATCAACTGGGAAAAAGAGAAAGATAACTATGATTTGGCATATCTCTTTAATAAGAAAGGACAAATATCAATATAACTGTGCATTGGCATATCCCCTTTAATAAGAAAGGAAGTAAGAACCAAAGAGGCCCAGAACCCTATAAAAAATCTCTTTGTTTCATCTCTCTATCATCAAGAACATTGTAGGTTTTCATGGTTATGAAAGCGGAGAGAGCTTTTCTGTTGGAAGGAGCTGCTAGGCATGAAACTTTTAAGTCCTTTTTTTTCTCAAGTTATTTGTTTTTATATGCATTCTTTGATTCATTCACCAGTAAAATGGTACCATTTTTTCACTCACTAATTTGTTGCTATTCATGTAGAGGAGAAGTAGAGTTGACCTTATAGTATATAGAGCTGATCCAAATCTCACTACTAAAAAGGTTGTATTCATATTATTGGAACTAGCCCTTGATCATCATAACCCAAGCTTGCTCTTGCAGTTCTTTTCAAAATGTTGTCATATGATTAGCATTGATGTAGATGCTAATTCAAATGATTTACCTGTGCCATATGACTCGTAATTTTAAGACGCGAGTCAGGATCTGTTGTTGTGGAGGCATTCTGTATATGCATGTATTGATTGAAATTGTTGGCCTTGTGCTTTCAGCGATTCATGCCTTCCATTGCGCCCTGTGTATTTCTTAACGCGTAATGCATCATTACCTTAACTTGATGACTGTCTTCATATGAATATGGCTCCCAAGCTTTCATGTGGGGTTCTAAAAAAAATAACTCTTTGGTTGCTCATGGTCCTGCACTCTGTGTACAAAACTTTAGATTTGAAGGCTAACCATAGGTTGGTGCCAAAAGTTCAGATTTGAATGCTTCCATAGGTTGGTAACAAAAATATTTTAAGATTTGAATGCTTTCTTGTGGGAGCCTTTGGAATGACCCCTATTGCCTGTGGGAAGAAATAGAGAGACCTGTATTGTGTCAAATCGGAAATTACGTTGAATAGTAATAAGAGGCTACATAAAAAATTGAACAGTGGCATCTCCCAGACCCTACCCCACATCCATGCAAGATTTATGGCCCTAAAATATGAAGATTAATTGAAATTTGAATGTAGAGCTGACGTTGTTTTGCAGGATGCATCAATGTGTTTCTCTCAGTGAAGGCAACCTTGGAAGCTTTTTAAATTAAACATCCAAAACAGACATAGGCAATTGGATTTGGTATAAGCATTTCAGTTTATATATACAACTGTTATGCTGGAAACTATCGTAGATAGACTTCTCACTCATGAAAATATATAGAAGAGATGATTCTTTTCAAGTCTCATAGAAAAAATGGCAATCAGCTCTTCTTCCAATGTTTAATTTCCTCCCCCATATGGCAGTCATTCTGAAAAAAAAATTGTGAAAAGCCGTGCAGTTTTGTTTTATTGGGAGCCCCAAATAGGACAAGTTCCATTCTTGCTCGGACAATCTCTTGAGTTCTCAAATTTATAGTGCTCTGTTTGCTGCTGGAATCTTTTATGGTTTCAGAGTATTTAAAGTCACAAAAAATCTTAGAGACACAGGAAATTTATATTAAAAGTTTGACAAAGGATGTTGTATAGTAGATTTCTTGCGTTGCCATTTTCGGATGCTCTGTGGACTTCAATCTGTTGCAGACTTCTAAGGGATGAGCAGGTGACAACATATAAATTGAGCCATTTTATGTTCCTCATTATAAAAGAGTGCTTGGCCTTTGGAAACTTGCTTTAATTTGTATATATGATTTGCTGGCATATATATTTATGTTGATGGAGGGGAATTCCACATATTTTTTTATTTATGTTGATAAGAGGAAATTTGAACACAATTACTCTAGCTGTAGTCGATCTCTACTTTTACAAGTGACGTTGACTTTATTGAGGTGTGTGAATCCTGATTCATCCTAAAATTACTAGAAAAGTGAGAAAAAAATTATCATTAAATTAAGATAGTTACACAATTCTTTTTGCAGCTTCAATTTTAATCTCATATATCACACTCGTATTAATAAAATTTATATATTTTATTAAAAAAATTTACATTTTTTATAAATGGATTCATTCTTTATTTATAAAATTATAAATATTTCTCCCACGGTACGAAGTTGATTTAGGGCTATAAAAGACATTGCATGTAACATTTTCATTAAATCAACCATCTGAATAAGTGTGACCCAACACAAAATGGGAAAAACATAATCTTTATAAAGAACATCTTAAAACATAAATCACAACATCATAATTTCACAAACAATAAACCAATTTATTCCAAACAACAACCAAAACACACAACCAAAGAACTCCTTCCATCATCAGTTGTAAATCTCCGGGGCGCAGACCTTAGGCCTGAAAGCAAACGGTCCGGCGGCGTAAATAACAGCCTCATAGTACTTCCCATACAACCTCTTCTGCTCGTCGCGGAGAGGCGCGCCGTAGATCCCGTAATTGACATTGGTGGGGACATTGCAGTGGGGATCGGCCGAGGAGAGCAGGTGCACGGTGCACGCGCGCAATGCGTTGTCCTTCAACGCCGCGTCGAGCCCTTTGAGTTCCGCGTAGAAGTAGCCGTTGGGGTCGGTCTGGAAGGACTTGTAGTACCTGACCCGGTTCTTTGGGTCCTTGCACGCGACGCCGACTTTGGCGGAGGTTATGTTTTGGGAGTCTGTTAGGGACCAGGAGCCCGCGCGTGCGCAGCTCTGGCAATAGACCATTCCTTCCACGACGATGGCAGGGGAGGAGGAGGAAGGTTGTGGGTGCGCGAGGGAGATGGTGAGGGATGAGAGGAGGAGGAGGAGAGGGAGGAGTGTCTTTGACATGGTTTTGTTTTTTTTTTTTTGGGGTGGGTTGTGAAGGGTTTGTTTAAAGGGGTTTGATTGAGATGGGTTGGATGGAGAGGTTGAGGAGGATTTGATGGAGTTGAGAGGTTTGTGTTAGTGTTATATATATACACATGGTTTGATGACATGAACGTGGGGGCTTGTTATATGAAAACATGAAGAGGATGGAATATGTACGTGACTGGCACTCAGGAGCCATTGTTTGGTTGGTACGTTGACTGTTGAGGTTGGAATTGTAATTACTTTTAAATGTTTAGAATTTGAAAAATGTTGGTAAAAACAATTTTTAACATGTTTTGAACCTTTTTTATTATTATTTAATACTCATTTGATGATGTGGATATTTTAAAAAAAATAAAATATATGTTTAAATGAATATTAGATTAGAAAAATATTAGGCGTAATCATTTTTACAATTCAGAACTCAAATTATACATGTTATTTTTTTAAAAATAGTAAATATCATCTAATGAGATATATGCGTTGATAAAAAGTGTATATCGTTTCATTTTGAATTAAATAAACCCATTTTCAAGAAGTATAAGAAAAAAATTTAATGAGGTAAATACATTATCTAGCGATGTATATGCTTCACTTGAATTTCTGATGAAGTATATATGATTGTATTTTGGACTGTAAACAAATCTGAGTGTAACCGTGCTAGTTAAATTATGATAAAATCTGTCTTTACCTAATGTATCATGAGCGTTACAAACTGACGAAATATATGCCCATGTAGTGGGCATGTATTATTGTAGTTATAAGGTCATCTTAAATACCATGTGTTAATTATTGTTGATACAGAAATTGGAAAATGACACTTCTATTTACACTCCTTAATATGTTTGTATCATTTTAAATGGATATGGTAACCTAAATCCTTGTAAATTTGCTTGATTTACCCACCCTTTTGGTGGACGGAGAAAATATGGCTACAACTTGGATCGGGTTGAATCTGAACCCAATGGGTTGAACTCAATTTTTACATGGGTTATGTTGACCAAATCGAATTCGGGTTCGGGTCAATCAATTCAGGTTGACTCATAAATCGGGTTGGGTTCAGGTTGGCATCACTCACAACCCGACTCAACCCAAACCCATAAACTAATAGTTAAAAAAAATTATGACCGTTTATTCTATAGCTTCTAACATGGATAGTCTAAATTTTAGATAAACCTAGTTAATCTTACGAGTTGGATCGGGTTAATTTATTTAATTTGCACATCATGTTAGAAATTCGGGTTGGGTCAAGTTGGTCCAATTCGGGTTGAAAATCAGGTTTGGGTCGGGTTAGTCCAATTCGGATTGGATCAGATTGGTTTATTTAATTACGGGTTAGGTTCGGATTGGTCCAATTCGAGTTGAAAATCGGATTGGGCCGAGTTAAAGTTGAGTAATTTGAAATTTCTAGGAGAAAGTGATCAACGACAAGTTTTTTTTAATTAATCGGGCTGTGGAAAGTAGAGGGGTGCAGGGGCATGCTAACAAATTCGAAATGGTTCCAATAGTGACACCCATATTCCTTTTTCGAAAGGAAAATGAAATGTCTAGCCCATTGTAGAGTCTGAATTGTAGTCCACGTAATTTTTTTAAAAAAAAAATCATACACTCTCTCATTCAAATTCATGCATCATATATGATGAGATACATGCTGAGATACATTATTATATTTTTTTGTATTGATAAAATGATAAAAGATTTTTTATCATAAACCATAATAGAAACTCATATACTAAGAATCAACGGGTCATAGGATAACCTGAATTTAACTTAATGAAAAAAATTAAATATCTAAACTCAATGGATCCGATATCCAATATGGACTCGATCCGAAGAATCCGACAATCCGAATGGGTAGACTCCGGGTCAACTTGACCCCATTCCATGGACACGGATTCGGCCCTCCCTAACATGTCAGTACGCATAGGCCACTAGAGTTGCCCACAAAACCCTAAACAATATTACATATTCTTCTCTCCCGTCTTTGAAGCCGCCGCCACAAAAAGAATTACAAAAACCCCAACTTCTCCCCTCTTTCTCTCTCTCGTTTTCCCCTCTCTCTCTGTCTCTGTCTCTGTCTCTCGTTCTCTCCTCTCTCATTCTCCCCGACGTCGACCCTATCCGCCCCTCTCTCGAGGAAGAGGATGAGCCACTTCGTCTCGAACGATCGATCGATCGAGCTCGAGCAACTCTCACCGTGTTTTTAACATATCCGATCCGTATCTGTCTCACGTTAAGAAAAGCAATTACAGCCGTCCAATCCGATTAGGCCTCCATCAGAAACCTAGTCTCATCGTTCCCAGCCGGCCCTTTGAGTAGAACACGTTTGAAAACCTCCAGAATTTCACTTCTAGGGTTTCTTCGACCAACTTAGGGTTTGATTTTCGAAAACTTTCTTTTTTATTTGCGTTTCACATAATTTTTTGTCGATTCTCTTTGTGGGTCATTGGATTTTTTTTTGGTCACTTTTATCTTTTTTTTGTAACATTATTATTATTTTTAGTTGATTTGGACAATGTGTCCTTGCTTTTCGACTACTATCATTTTATTGATTGATTCTATAAGTGATTCATTTTTTTTATGTTGATATACCATTCATATATATATTTTTTGGTTAGTGATTATGGTTTGTTTTAGGTTTTGTTTACTATACTGTTGGTCTGTGATGAAATATCTTACATTCATACCATCTTTCGGGACTGAATGGCTTTCTATAGCACATGTTGTTATTCTGCAATTCTGAGGCCATGTGAGTTATTATTTTTTCATGTAAAATGGTTTATATTTATTGTTTCCCTTGACTCATTGATTGACTTTTAATAATTTTTGCTTTTATGTGATAAAATGTGTTGGAAGTAGTGTTAGTTTACCTTGATTTGCTGTTGATGCTTCTGTGCTCTTTATCTGTTGAGGTTTTGGACATTCATGGCTCTGTTTTTATGTATGGCCATAGGTGGTCAATCACTGTAGGAATTTCTGCTAATAAATGTTGGTGTAGATTATATTTATGTTATGTGGGAGTTATGACACAAAATTAGTGATATTGGTAACTTTTTTTTTATTTGTGGGTGATTTGGTTGACCAATTTGTTTAGATTTGGTTATTTTCCATGAAAGCTGTCTATTTGGGTATATAATGGTGTTTATTCTGTCTGATCAAATGGATTTCTGAATTGTAAGTTTTATATGATGTGAATTTTAACATATCTTTACATATTTATTATTGGTGATTTTTTATTTCAGATCTTTTGGTATTTAGGTGGTGGTCGAAAAATGGAATGGAATTTTCTTTTATTTTGAACATCTTGTTTTATGATTTCTCACTAATAAAATTTTTATTTTTTTTGGTGGGGAAGAACGAAGAACTGTCCCTTCTTTTATATTTTATGTGCTTTAGTGGCGTGTTCAACATTTTTTCCCTTCTTTTACATTGCAAGCAGAACTATCCTTTTTTTATTGTTAATTTTTAGATATGTTGATTGACGGGGAAGATCTTTCTGGGTGAAGGTCTCCTTAACTAGTTGGAGCAAACTTTATATATTTGTATATTCCAAGTTAAACATCACAAATTAAGCCTGTCAATGTTGAGGATTCATTTCTCCATTTTTAGGTTGTCTCATATTCCATTGCCTTGAGGAGCAGCATCGCTGCCTTTACCTTTCGGACTGGCCATGAGACATACATTCTACAATGTTGAATGATCTTTTCTAGGCCAAGAAGTCTATATTATCACTTAATGCAATTCTTCATTGTATGGTTGCAATTTATGTTAGATCTCATTTGAATGCAATTTGTGGTCACAGGAAATTATGCTTTCTGCTCTTTTGTTGTCATAAACAAGAAATTATTTTATCAATAAAATTATGTTGTCCAAAAGGAAGTCTTCGACGTTCTTCTCCCTCAAATGTGGCTGCAATGACTTGAAGAGCGTGTCAGTCTCTGTGCCTTCCTCCTCCACAAACGCGAACAAGCCCTCTGCCGCTCTGCCGCTCAGCCAACTGCCTTAATGTCCTCTGCTGATATGCAAAACTAGACAAGTTAGACTTATTATGTAAATTACTCTCTATCTTTGGCTGGCATGTGGTATAATTTGTGTTTATTAGAGATATAAATTTATACCTAAATGAAATATTTAGTGGTAAAAAAAAGCGGGGAGGGGTAATTGATGCATTTATTTTTGTTAATAATTAATGTAAGGGTGTTTAATTTATATATATGTTATGGAGTGAGAGAATAGTATATATCTTTATCCAATTTTTAGGTTGATTGGTGAAACCACTGTTTGAGGGTTGAAAATGGTATTCCAATATAGACATATTCCTATCATTTTTTTTTGGTTTCTAGATGATATTTTAATACCATTTGAGCTTTATATCATGATTATACCAGTAAATATACCATTGCTAAATGGGGCTTATCATTTGATGCAGATTTTGTTAGATGACACTGTAATATTTCTTTGATCAGGGGAACCGAGCTATGGTTAGTCGGCTAGCACCCTCTCCACGTATAGGAGGTCAGGGTATCAAACCCAGGGGGACCAATCTTCAAAAAAAAAAAATTTCTCCGATCATGGATTTATTTTATTCTATAACATTTGCATCTACTTGTACATTGTTTACTCTGTCGAATTTAGATAGTATTTACTTTATACTTGAGATGGTATTACATTTTTTATGAATCATGCTTTCATAAAGTATTATTGTATCATTTGTTTGTTCTGTGCTCCGCCTTTTTTATTTATTATTGTTACATTTCAAGAGAAACTGTGTATTTTTATTGTTTGTGCATAGTTAATGTTGATTGACGGGGAAGATCTTTCTGGGTGAAGGTCTCCTTAACTTGTTGGAGCAAACATCATATGTTTGTACATTCCAATGTTAAACGTTACAAATAAAGCCTGTTAATGTTGAGGATTCACTTCTCCATTTTCTGCGGTCTCATATTCCATTGCCTTGAGGAGCAGCGTCGCTGCCTTTACCTTTTGAGACTGGCCATGAGACATATATCCTAACATGTTTAAGGAGAAATTCTTCCCTATATGGTTGCAACTTATGTTAGTTTTTGTTTACAAATTATTAATTCATATGCAATCTAACATTCTGAATTTTCTTATGATAAAGAGAATCTCTCAATGTTGATGATACATTTCTTTGCTTTTCAGATGTTCTTTTATAACACTGCATTATTGGCTGGACGAAGGACATGCATTATACATAGTTGATGTGGCTAATCTTAATTGAGGGAAGGTATTGTAAGTATCAACCCATGTAAGTCCTTTTTTACATGGTTACCATTTATGGTACACTATGCTCATTAATTTCTGATTTGGATGTCACGCTTTATTATATGCATCTGATGAATTCAACTTGTCCAATGATTTTGCTGTCTTGAATGACGAGGGAAGACCTTTCTAGGTGGTCACCTCAACTTGTTGGAGCAAACTTTATATATGTTTGTATATTCCAAGTTTAAATGTCACAAATTAAAGCCTGTCGATGTTGAGGATTCATTTCTCCATTTTCTTGGTAGTCTCATATTCCATTGCCTTGAGGAATAGCGTTGCTGCCTTTACCGTTTGGACTGGCCATGAGACATACATCATGCGATGCAAAAGGAGCAAATTGTTGTCCTGCTATGTATTAATTAGAGTCATTATGTGATGCTTTCTTGTGTTTTTGCTATGGTCAATGCTTATGGTTTATATCTGTTTTGCCAAAGTGACAACGTTTCTGGTTTTCTTGTTATTTAGTTTCTGTAATCGATGAGGTAAAAAATTTCTTGGTTAAGGTGATCTTATCTTTTTAATGATTTTTGTGGTATGTTCCCAAAGCTGATGCCATAAACAATGCCTTTCCATGTTGAGGTCTTGTCTTTATTTTAATTTTTTAAGAATTAGTTAATGCAAGCTATGCTATTCTTTCTTGTATATATTTCATAGGATTTCCTACCTCCTAAAGAAAATTGGTGTTTTAATTATGCAATTAGTTTCATAGGAACCTTTCCTTCAGAGAGCTGTCGCCAAACTAAATGTTACGCCAAATGATTACCTGCTTCTCATAACAAAACTTTCCATCTGATTGCTTTTGTGAATTTGTCCGGCAAACCCAAAATTCCTTTCCAAATAGTTTTTGAGTTCTCCTTGAAAATCTGTCCAATTGGGGGCCGCTACATCAGTATTATCTATCTTCTACCAACTAGCTTCAAATCTGAGACCTTTTGGAGTGCCATCTCCAGATCCATTTGCCATTTGTTAAAAGGGCTTTGTTTAGATCATCTAGATTGATGATTCTAGCTCCACCCTCCCTTGGCGCATGGTACATCCCATTTAACGAGATGAGTACTGATGCAGGACTGGAAGGATATGTGATGATGATTAGGGTTAGGATTAGGGTTGGGGATATGTGGTTTGAGAAAATAAGATTAAAAAAATAGATTTTAGGGCATCACACCCAAGAAGGTTAGGGTTTCATACCCTAGGGCTTTACACTAAAAAAAATTAGGGTTTCACACCCTCACAAAATTCTATCTCAGGATATCTCAAATTGAAACTTTTCAGTCATTCCAAATCTCTCTTGGTAGAGATTAAAACTTTATTAGAGATTAAAAATTTATTTAATAAGAAAGTGATTTAATCTCGACCATTGATCATCCTAAAGATTTATGGTAGATTGAATCTTACAATAATTTAAGTTAAATAACAAACAAATCAAATGATTTAATCTAGGTCATTGATCATCTCAAAAAATCAATGGTTCAGATAAAATCCTACAATTCTTATTCAAAATGAAAATAAAAATTTTAAAAAACCTAATTAATCTCTATCCACAAAGGAATAAGATTAGATCTCTTGCTCTTCCTTACTTGATAGCTTTTAAATGCATTCATTGATTTGATGTCCCCATCAAGTATGGTGGCCACTATTGCTCGATGTGTTCTGAAAAATCCCTTCTTTGCGCTCTGATTAATACCCCGCCTATGCCCAAGCAGGTCCAACCCGCATCGCTTAACACCCAGCTTTCTTATTAATCTCTAATTGATTAATAAACTATCCAATTGTCTTATATATTATTATATATAAATTAATTTTTGTATTCTATCCGTCTTTGTGAAGTTACTGACATGAAGTGGCAGACTTAAATGTCTCATCGGGAAGGGCTGTGCTGCATTGGAAGACCTCCGCGCCAAAGTCAAGTCAACACTTGGCAGAAATTTTTCTGCAGACCTGATAGTTCAAAGCAGTTGCAGATTAAAACTTCATAATTGATCAATTGCTTGAGAATCTGCTTAACTGGTGCCTATTAAGGCTATCATGTGGATTTTTTATGGTATGATACGCCCTGTCCATTTTGTGCCTTGTTTGCTGTCTAAAAGCAGTCTTCTAGCCGTCTACTCTGTTTTCAAGTGTAGGAAAAAAAAATTTTAGTAAAGAATAAAAATAAAAATACAGTCTATCCATGTCTGTATTTTTTTACTTTCTATAAGACTTAGTTTGACACAAGGATAAGGGGTTGGGATAAGGAAAAAATTGAGATAAATCATTTGTTATCCCATGTGGTATTAAAAAAAAGAGGGATAAATTATGGATAATTGTTCATAGTTTGTTGTAGGTAAAACGTGGAACAGATTTTATTCTAATTTTTTATCCTTATTTTATAGAATTGAGATAACATTCATGACTATCATTCTCAAAAAAAAAAAAAGAATGTGTTCCACCAAATAATATTAATGTCCTATTTATAAAAAGAGTAGATCTGGTATTTTTTTTAAAAAAAATCGAAGTTGTCTCATATTTGATGTAAATATAAGATTGAAGATAAAAAATTTAATGGAAATCTAGATAAAAATAGTGATTTTCTAATCCCCATAAATTATGTTAACTTATCCTAAAAATTTAATGGATAAGTTAGGCTAACTAGGCCTAATAATATGCATTTTAATAGACAAATATATAATTTATAAATAAATAAATAAATAAGAAAATCGGTGAATATTGTAGATGGAATTGAGTTGCGCACGATGCATCCTTTTCCTAATTTTATTTCTTTGCTGCCAAAATAAACACGTCATTTGAACTTATGGTTTTTCTGCTTGATGTAATTATCTTTCTCAAACTAACAATGGGTCTCTCTAAATGTGCCCCTTATTTTCTATTGCATCTCTCTAAAACTAACAATGGGTGTCTCTAAATGTGCCCCTTATTTTCTATATTTTCTATTGTATATCTCTATTAATTGAGTTATGATAAAAAAAAAAATTCATTTATAGTTAGATACTGTGCATATCCTCCTCTTAATTGCATCAGATTTAAAATCTAGGTGAATTGGAATTGAGAATCCCGTCAACTTATTTGGTATAGAACATGATTTAAAAAACAGAATTGAGATTCTCATTCTCAATCATATGTTTGGTAATACCTAGATTACAATATAAAAAATATATATTTTCAAAAATACCCTTTCTACAAAATCTAACATACATTAACTCAAATTCAATTTTACATTATTTAACATAAAATTCTAACAAGGATTCATTTTTTTTCAAGTTATAGCATTGAAATTCATATTTTTTTAAAAAATAAACTTTTCTTTAACATCATAATATCAACAATCAATATGTTGGCAATTCAGTAAAATAAAATAAATTATTCATAAACAATAGTAAAAAATTAGAGAAATATAATCACATAAATTAAAAAAAGATACATTTAATCATGACAAATATTTTTTTTAATATTTGGCAAGAGTTAAGATTTATGGAGTAGTTGGTTATTATTAGGGGAGTCGGTTATTATTATGAAAAGAGGGAAGTATGTTATGATTAAAAAAGAGATGTAAAGTCTGGTAAAAAAGCCTTTTTTTCAATCCATGATTGGGGGAATACCACCTCTTAAGTGGAATTATCAATCCTCTTAATTAAAGATTCTCAATCTATGTCTTTCAATCACAATTTCTATTTTAAAAATTATCCAAATAACTTATTGATCTGGATTGGGATTCTCAATCTCATTCTAAACATTCAATACTCCTATCCAAATAGACCTTACTGTAGAACATTTGGTGGGAGGTTAAAATGATATGTGTTGACGGGGAACAATAAATGAATCTGGAGTTTATAAGTTAGTCGACAACATAACTGTTGGCAATTGGCCGATTTGTTGACACCTGTAGAAGCTTTGTAAACACAGACAATGTGTCGCCTTGATGGCTAACTTTATGGGTGCGTCAATTAAGGTGACTAATTTTTCATTAAATTTTTGGGTATGTCGACAATCACAGTGTCGAGGGATTTGAGTTATCATGACACTTATAGTGTCAATACTAGTAGCAGCAATATGTCAAATGTCATCTTTTTCTAGCGTTTAAAACATTAAATCTTGTCACTTTTAAACATTGATGAAATGTTTCAAACATCAAAACATTTAAATATTGAAATGTACCTTGAAACATTTAAACATTCTTGCTCTTCAAATATTAAAACATTCACACTTAAAAAGCAAAAAGCTAAATGTACTTGCTTTAATTTTAAAAAAATTATACAAAAAGCCATCAATGAAATGATAAATGAGGGAGAGCATGAGACAACTCGATTATAGCTCGAGTGTCGACGGCGATTGAGAGTGCGGGATGACTATGTCGACGATGAGAGGGAGAGGTTAGATAGAGCTAGGGTTTTTTTTTTCTTCCTGTTTTCCAAGGTTGGGTGTGCATAGAAATCTAATACCTCTTTTAAATATAACGGGTGTTTAAAGGATATGATGTTTTTGTTAGTGTACAAAGATAGGGGTATGAATGGAAAATGATGGGTGCAATTAAAGTTACATGTGGTTTTATTTGGGCTACTCTAAACTGTAAATAAACCCCTCAAATAGATCTTGTTGTTAAAGATCCATTTATATATTCTTAGGAAGTATATCCCCAATTCACGGCCACCAAAGCCTCCCTCTCCGCCACCCTTTTCCCTTCCTCCACCTTCCGCTCCTTCACCATCCTCCTCCTTCTCCCCCAACCCCATTGACGACCACCTCCCGAACCCCCGATTTCATCCTAATCGTCCACCGCGTCGACCTTGGCCCGGTCCAATACCCGAAGACGACGGGGTTCATGCTGTTCTTCCCGAACTACTCGATGTTTTGGCAAAACCAGGGCTTTAGGCGAAGGACCTGTTCGTGAGGGGGTGTTAAAAGTTATAAAATGCGAGATGTTTACTTACACTTTAAGTTCTCACATAGAACCACCCTTAGAACATCTCCAAATCAAGTCTTCAAATATGGAGGGTATATTTGGAGGAAATTCATATTTGGAGGGTGTTGCACTTGAGATGCTCCCCTTAGAGACACCCCAACGGGAATACTGGGGCAAAACGGGTCGGTCAGCCCGACGGTTTACAGGCCCGGCCAAGTCCGTCCACAATCGCTCGTTCTGGGCCATCTTCACGACGGACGCGTGTAGGACCGACCTGTAGGTCTGGTTCTTTTGAGAGGAACGAATTCTTCCCTCTCGTTCGACTCTTCCCTCTCTCGATGACAGTGACGAAGAATAAGCGATGATGGAGACAGATTTGCAGCACCTCTCCGGGTGGTCTCCGCTTATCCTCCGCATCCACCGCCTAAAGTCTGATTCGCTCGGTTCGTTCATCCAAACCCGGTCTGACTTTGCACACAAGTGATGAATTTCGTTTCTCTCTCTCTCTCTCTCTATATATTCCGTTTCGATCGAGCTTTTCAATTATTTTTTTTCCCATTAATGGCCGTTGCACAATCTGGACGATCCATGGACTCGCCGCACGTCCAGTCCTAAGATTAGCGGGAGAGATGGGATCCCATGCGAATTCTTAAAATGACCCCTCTGTAGCCTACATATTTTTTTTTTTTAAATAGTGAACTTAGACGAATGAAATAGATTCTTTCATAACAAAATGAAATACATACTGATCAATTGAATCGATATATTTTACATTTTTTGTAATATAGTATATTCTAACATGACATAGTATATACTGCATTAGTGAAATGGGCTGCAAAATGAATCCCTTTTTTATGCTTACTATGACAAAAAAATTTGAATAGTTTTTTTTTTTTTATTATTCAACTTCAATTTTACACAATTGAATTTAATAAAAACAATATCAATAAAATCAAAGAATAAATAAAATGAAATCTCAATAAAATAGGAACAAAAAATTGAAGATATAAAAAGAAAGAGGTGGATAGATTTTAAAAACTAAATAAAATTATTCAAAATCAAAACATGTAATCCTGGAGGAAACAATTAGCACAAGTTTGTACTTTGCTCGACTGTATGTCGTATTTGGTGCATGCTTGGCATTGCAACAAGTATTGCGGTAGATTTTATGTATCTAGATGGTATGTGGGAGGTCGGGAAAAAGTTTAGATAGGGAGATAGGAATGTGAAGGCGAAATCTCTCAACCTTTTGTCTCGCCAGTGATATAGTCCTTATGGCTTACACATAACCCAACAGTGTATATATGTGAAGATGCGGTTAGGTTCATCAAAGATTGGGTTTGTTTTTGCATCAAGGCAAGTCATGTGATGTACATAAGGAATGAGTGAGTGAGGAATAGTGTTTTTTTTTATTGGTGTGGAATAGTGGTTTGAGTTGTGGTTTTTGGGTTTGGAACTTCTACAAAACTTTTTTCTTGAATAGAATAACCTCAACCTACCTCAAGAATAACAATTGTGTCTCTTTATATATAACCCCGATTTCCACAGTTTAAAAGGGTATTTTTGATAATTACATAACTAAAAATTGTTTTACACATTATTATAATAAAAATATCTATCATCTACACAACTAAAATCTATAATCTACTCATAGCTACAAAGATATCTACTACTTATCATGAGCTAATACTATATTCCATAATATGTTTTCTTTCCATAATTTTTTTGCTCGTCAATAAAATATAATCTATAATCTGTAAATTAAATTTGCAACAACCATGGCCATGATGATGTGTCTTTTTGTCATTGACCCAAAAAATTTGGTCATGGAGTTGTCAAATTTTGGGTCATTGGATGAAAACTCTTTCTACATACACTCCTGAAAGTATTTCATGTTATCTGCATCTTTGCAGGATCTCATTATTACCTTCGAGCCAAATAATTTCTTGTAGTCCATGAACTGAATTTCACTAGATTAACTCTAAAAAATAGTCGTTTGGAAATGAAAATAGTGATGGGTTGTGCTTGGGCTCTTACTTCTCTTTAATGATATGGGGTAGGCTGCCTACCATTTTATCAAAAGGATAGGAATTTGATACATGGCAGATGAATTTTGTCAAGATACACTCACACTCATCGAGAAGTTCTCTGTCATCTTTTGCTCATTGCACGAGGATACCACTCCATATTGACATCAATTTCTTGTTGGTAAGAAAGGATTTTCGCATCCTGTCATTGTAGACAACTAAATTAGATAAAAGGTACTCATTCATTTCCTAATCATATACTGGTGCAATAAACTAATTATATCTGAAGAAAGTATTTGTATGTTCAATGATATATTAGTTTAGCCATTTACATCAGAATATATAGCACTTCAAGAAGCTGTTGCATCTTCAAAGGTCTATTTGTATTGGCAGGTCATATAACCAAGTAGGGCAACTTGCTGTACAGCTTTAAGAGAAAACATATGGTGACATGCTATTAAGGTGTATATGGATCATGTATAATTTGTTAAGGTGTAAAGTCGCACATTGAGCAGTAATAGTAAGTGAATTTTAGTGTACCAGAGGTGGTGACATGCTATTTTCAGCAGGAAAAACCCCCAGATCAGAGTCATGATTGGAAGCTTCTCATTCTTGATTAGGTCGATTATTTTGTTCTAGTGATTCCTATTTGCTTTTATAATGTTTATGATCCCTGTTGTTTTATTTTATTGAGTGTGCCATATTAACCGTGAAATCAGAGAAAAAAACCTCATTATTGTGGGAGATTATTGTTTTGTAAACATTGATTTCTTTCTACCCATGCATTATACTGATACGTTTATAAATCAACTGGTTTGTCATTCTACATATATGTTTTAAATTCTAATTATACATCATCTTAATGTATTTAATGCTTTAGATTGAACTAGAATCCAGACAACATCGAACAGTTTACATTATTTAGTGCCTGATTTTCAGTTATCCGGGTTTTCTTGCTGTCCTGTAATGGCAATAGACATGATTCATGAATGCTAGAGATACACATATGGTTGAAGAGCAGTCCATAGAATGTTGCTATTGTTGATCTTTTTTTTTAATAACTTTACATGTGATCAGTTGTTTGTCCTTTCCCCCACCTGATCCAAAGAAAAAAACCACCACCACCACCCTTCCAGTCTAAAGAAAAAAAAACCCACCATCATCACCACCACCGGGTAGATAGATAGATAGGGAGGGAGGGAGGGAGTACATACATACTTATATCATTTCATTAAGAGCAATTCATACATACTTATATGTGAGGGAGGGAGTACATTCACATATATATATGTTGATATTAATCATTTCATTAAGAGCAATACATACATACTTATATGTATGTGTGTGTGTACATACATACATACATACATGCATGCATGTATAATAGTTGATGAAAATTAGCCATGCGTCACTTGTTACAAATGGGATGCATCATCTTAATGAGGGAGGGAGGGAGATAGTACACACACACACATGTTGATATTAATCATTTCATTAAGAGCAATACATACATACTTATATGTTGTGTGTGTACATACATACATATATGCATGCATGCTAGTTGATTCTAAATCAGCCATGCATCACTTGTTACAAATGGTTTGTATCATCTCAGAAATAAAAAAATGTTAATTTCCAGATTTATGCTGATAATGTGAAGTGTGGGAATTTTTTATTATGGATTTTTTTAATGTTACTGATTATTAAATATTTTGGGTTTAAAAAAAAAAGAACGCATGATGGAAACATAGGTTTTCCAGATATCTGACTTGAGAAAGACATGCAAGTTTATCATGTCATCTTGTCCACTTGTCACGTCTCATGCAGTGAATTAGTTGTATTCAGGGATTGCAAAATGTTTGGATATAAACTTTATGATTTTCTTTTGCATTTTCTAAAATTTCTGGATCTTTTCCTGTCTGATGTTGAACCACTGACGAATACATATCACACTCTCCACTATAGCAATGTGAAACCTTGAATATATGGTGGCAAGTCATTTCAATTAAAGGATCTGATTATGAATAGTCATGATCCAAACTTTTCTTATTGATCTTTACTGTTCTGAATGTTTGTTTAATCGAGCGTGCTATAAAGTTAGGAATTCATGGTCTCTTCATGTCTAGCATATTTCCAGAGATATGATACTTTAGTTTCACGCAATCTGCCAATGTTTTTCTTTGATTTTTCTGCAAAGTTATAGCATTGTCCCAATGTTAAACTATTCAAACTGTGATATATCTAATCATGTTAAATACCTATTAAGGTACGAGGCACCCGGAGTCCTCTCATAACACATCTGACTAATATAGAGCACAGCCCACAAATCACAAGAATAAATTGAAGCCACTTGATTTGTGTTTTCTTGCAAGTTTAGAGAAGCCTGACTCTACATGGTGTTCATTGTTGTGGAAAAAGCTTACATATAAGGTTTCTAGAAAACTGATTCGGTAAGAAAAGGAAAAGGGTATCGGAGTTGTTGCATTGATGTTATTAATGATATGTTTGAGGGTACCATGGCTAGCACGAGGTATATCTTTGTAGAAAGTTGTGATATTTTGGGTCAATGTAGGCATTCATCAAGCATCTCTACTATTAGACCTTCTATATTAGCTCTTGTCTACCAATATACAGCATGTTGTGCATACTCATTATGGTTCACATAATGCTCGTAGATGAAACTGAAGTAGGGGTGGACACTAAATTGAAAAAAATAAGTTTTGGAGTCAAAGGAATTGAAAGCTAGTATAATGAAAACAGAATATCTGGAGAATCTTTGATTATTATTGAGTCAGGAATTAAGCACAAATGATGCCTTTTGGATGTCTTTTCTCTATATACAGGCTGAGAAAGGAATTCATCAGGATGCGTTAATTAGGATTTAGGATTAGTGGGTGTGCTTTTGTTTATTGTGTGACTAGCGTGTACTAGAGAAAAAGAAAATTTTGTAGGACCTTTGTTAAGCCAGCTCTGTTTTGTGTACAGAGTGTTAAGCTGTTAAGTGTGGGGGTGATGAAAATGTTGAGATGAATGCTTGGTAAGACCAGAAAAGATATAATTAGAAGTGGGTCTATTTGAACATGTGTAACAATAATCTGTATAGGAAATAAAATGGTCGTGTGCTGTCTTTGTTTTGACATGTAAATTGTTTTAACACCTAATGCACTTAGATGGGGAGAGCAAATTATGGTAAATGATAATGAAACATGAGGGAGTGGGAGACTAATTTAAAACTGGGATGGAGGTATTTAGGAAGGATACGAAGGACAAGAAGCTTGCTTTGAGAATGACCTCAAACAGAAAGTTATGGATTACCAGTATTTGTTAAGTTGAACCCAAAAATTTAGGAAATACGCCATGTGATGTCATATGTTTTCATCCATATCATATAATCACCTCCTTGGAAATGCATCTCTCTGTTTTATGAATTTACTGACTGTCTCTCTGATGCTAATTAAGGACAGAATTTTCAGTATTAAATCTTGAAGTTCTGATGGTCTCTGCCTATTGGAAAAACATTGCACTTGCTACTAAATTATGTGCTTCTTGCTCATTTTTGCTTCTCATTGGTCATACTTGGTAACCATATCCTTTTTTTTTTGGCTCATACTTCTTTTTTTGAGGAAAAGACGGAATTCTTCTTAAAATGTTATCAATAAGTTGTCTATGCATACACTGAGCCTCAAATGTATTGAGTAATATATATTGCAAAGATTTTGTGTACATATCAGATATCCAAAGGAGATGCATTTGAACCCCTTTATCTAGGACGCACAGGTTGTATGTCAATACAAAATATTTGATGTTGTTTGCCGCAGATATCTTATTCCGGTATGAATAAACAAATGTTTATTGCATATAGATGGAATTCAATTGCATCATTTTGGTGTTGGGTCCTCCCAAGCTTGATATGAAAGTGACATTGCTCTTTGATTGTCAGCAGGTCACAATAATTGATGTCATCTTCATGAAAGATCATGAAGCCTTGAATTGGTTGCAAGGTATCATCTGAAGACACCTACTACAGCAGTCAAGTGACATATTTTTGAAGCATGAGAGTGCTTTTTTTTAAATTTGATCTAATTTGCATGGCATTTGCTGTTGCTTGTTGGTTGTTAAATGCCAGAACTCAGAATAAACTCCCAAACCCCTCATCTTTCTTTTGTTAATGTTCCAAGTATTTTAATGCCAAACCTTATCTGGAGTGTCAAGCTTTAGTATTTCAGTCTGGAATTTTTTAAGAGAGAAAATTCTTCTACTTTTTAAAACAGTCAATGTCAGATAAAGATGGGTTTATTCCTATATGACCGTTACCGAATCGGCAATAAAAAAAAGTAGGACTGGACATGCGGGTCTAATCATCATGAAGAAGTCCATTGTTTCCAAAGATGTGTCAACAATTTCAATCCTGTGTAACATATATGCTTAGCTGCCGTATTTATAACCTTTTGCCATTTACATCTCAAATTTTGGTTCAGTCTGGCATAATATTCTAAAGATTAAGACTTCTCTGTTTGAAATAATGAGGGGATAACTGCAATAAATGAAAAAAATTTGATACATCATTTGATGAAATATCCAATTTGCCTTTTACATGCTATAGGCAGTGTTCTGTTAGTAATGAATCGAACTATTAAGTGAACCATAAGACTCAATTTGTGCTGTTACTTTAATATATAGATTCAGAGGATATTTACTTCAACAGAGATACAGTTGGTGGGCCTATGACCATATAATTTAAATTTTTTCTTACAACTTTTGGAGGTTTCATTTTGACTCCCACTGATAAGCAGGTCGGTGTCAATTTATTTACCAATTTATTCATATCTATGTCATATTGATTAATTTCCTTCCACTATATGTCTATTAAAGAGTGTGCGCGCATGCCTGTGTGGTGTGTACATGTGGGTGTGTACATGTGGGGGTAGGGTATCAAATTCTGTGCATTCTTAGCATTCTTATAGCCTTTTATGGACTGGCTGAATGTCTGAGGGAAATTTTGGTACAAGAATAGAGCTTATATAGAATTAGGAGCTACATTTTTTACAGATTACTATTGACCATTTGAAAGGAAAGCTAATCTGTCATCAACAATAGAACTAAAAATATAGTTCTCCGTCTTACGTATGGTTCACTTAATAGTTCCCCATCTTACGTTTGATGGAGATTTGTTTGCTAAATTGTGATTTTTTTTCCAGGAAGTTTTTTTCTTTTAGGTATGCAATAGTAAAATGCATTGTTTATACCATTGATTTAATGGTATATGGTTTAGTTTGCAGAAATAGAAAACACTGATGTTGATGCTCTTCTATTTTATAGAAATATCTTCTCTAGATTATGATTAGGTCCATTTAATCAGATTATGATGTTTTACTGTCACTTGGATACACGTGTTTCTAGATCAGATGTTTTTTCTATGCTATATATTTCTTGTATTCCACCTGTTTACAATATCAATGATTTCCATTAAACTTTCTATAATACCAGTAAATTTGATGTACATCATCTTCTTCCAGAGTTAAATATACAGTTTACTCTAACGCACTTATATATTAATCTGGACCGTCATGTTTTAATGTCTTCGTACATTGCTTTGAGGGTTAAACTGCCTAGTGGGATACTTGAATATTTTTTGTAGGGGAGCTCAAGTCATTGGCCTAAAAAGAATATTTAAGGCCCTAATCAGATTGTTTCACAAATACATCTGAACCTATACATGAAAAACTGAGTGAGCGAAAACTGACTGGAGAGATCACTTTGGTAAACTACCCTGCTTGTACTGTTCCAATCATGGCCGTTGAACTAAAATAATTTGCCTGAAGGTGATCTCTGCATTGTCTGATGGTGTGGGTCCCTTCATTTCTCCACTTAGTGATGCTCGCCTTTTATTATGGTGTCTGATTCAATTCTGGTTCCTCAATAATAATCAGTGTGGAAGGTCTCAGTGCTCTCAATAAATCATTCTTATTTAGGTTGTCTTATCCAAGCTAATCACCCTACCTGGTCTATGTTTAGGTTGCCATCATAGGAAGTAGACTCTACATTCAAAAATGGGAACACCAAAGCTTTGTGGGTGGAGTTTTATGATAATAAAGAATTGCATACGAGGACATGGGGGCTCGACTTCCACATCAATTCTTTCTGGAGATCACAGCACCATCAAATGCTTCATGAATCACTTCAAATCTCTCAAACATCAAAGTGTGAAAAGTCAAGTTGGGTCATGGCATATATAATACATACATGAGATAGGGAACACGATGTATATGATCCAATGGAAAGACAACCACATTAGTATTATTTAAAGGGAAATTCTGATTGTGTTGATCTCTAATTATTTTCCATTACTACAATCTCCTGCATAATGCCAATACCACAGTTGAATGGAATCGTACGGACACTATATTTTATTCAAAGGTAGATGGACACTAGTATTATATGGTTTATCACTAAAATATTGACCTTGATGCTTTACTAAACTATTGATTATTTATTCCCACCATTAAATGAAACGGGAAGAAAAGATACTGATACTATATTGAAGATTCTTAAAGAGAAATGAAACTTCCATATTTGAATTTGTATTCATTATTCTTAACATTATTCAACCATGTTTCTTATTGAATTCTTAAGTCCGAACTTTTGCTTGTGACTGACACTTCATACTCTATTTTAATCAAGACATGCATTATACTTCCCCCATTAGTTCTTCTATTATGGAAATTTGTGTCCTGTTTTTCTGTCTGGAGGAGAAGACAAGTTGTTATTGAGCTCTATTAGTTTGCTGTTCATCAATATTCATATACATTTGTTTAATGTTGTCATTGCGTACAGGACAACACGTTGATGGACACTAGTCAAGGCAGCTCAGAACCAGATGCATCCATTCCTTGTAGCTCAAATCATGTGACTTCGCATACTTAATGGTTGGTGCTCCCTAACTAATACACCTATAGACAAGTTGACAGAGGTATTCTCTCTTCACTGAGTGAAGAGTCATGAATTCGAGTCTTACTCTTATTGATAGGAGAAGATTTAATTGTAATATAAAACAAAACGCTTGTCTACCAATAAAAAAAAGTCGGTGCTCCCATGTTTTGCCACCAACTCAAGTTGTTAAGCATGGGATCTCCAATTCAAACCAAAATAGGCTGGAGGGGCTCAAAGGAAATTTTGGATTCTATGTGGGACCCGATTGGAAAATGGGGATAAATTATGAGTTTTTTGGCAGGGTACTCAAGGAAGTTTAACATTTGATTGGGGATATATGTAATTAAGGACAAAGGGAAAGGACCCCCACTTTCATTAGAATAAGTGTCATGAACAGTTTTGCCTAATAAATAAAAGTATTATCACCTGTGCAGGTGTGTTTGGGGGGGTCTGATATATTATTAGGGATACTTTATATTGCTTGACATGTTGAATGATTGAGGGGAATCATTTCCTTGTGGTAGGGCAGTTTTTGGCCTAAAAAAAATACTATGGAAATCCAACAAAGGTTAAATTTTGTGGGGTTTGGTTTGGAGATCTTGACGTCTTTATTAGGGTTTTGTTGTTGGTGAGAATGGTGGCATTGGATTCTCTTGCTTTTCACACCATTCTTTTTTGAGAAGCATAAACATGGAAACCAATAGCATACAGCGATAGTATATGATGTGTTGATGTGACATTAAAATATATTGAGAGACTGTACGGAAAATATTCACCCTAGGCTACTGTCTCTAGTGGATTTGTCATTTTGACCTGAGAAGAAATAAAACTAAAACCAAGATAAAGGGATAAAACACATCACATATGCCACTTAAAAATATACTCTCCTTTTGTATTGCTCAACCTTCATAACCTTTTCACTTTATTTTTTCCCCCTCCCCTCCCCTCCCCTCCCCTTCCCATGTAGGATGTTGTGGGAGTCTTGGATATAAAGTTAGGCTTATTTAAATCCAAATTATTCTCCCATAGTCCCATCAAATGTTGTTGGGTTAACTCTTGATTTTGTTTTGGCTTTTTTTTTTTGAAGTTTCATTGCAACTTCTTGTAGTAGGTAAGTGCTTTTATTTTTACTTTTTCCTAGTTATTTGTTCTTCAATCATTGATGTATATCATTTGAACACAAGACACTCAATAAAGGTGTAACATTCTACAAACCTGTCAATACTTGGTTATAATTTTTTGAATAACTGGTTAAATTGTATTTCTCATGTGTGTGTGTATAATAATATATAAAGTCACCTCCCAGAAATCATTTCTAAAGGTGGCTTTAATTGATTACTTTAATTAAATGCAGACTAGGGAAGCAATGGAAGATTTGTCAGCAAATCTTAGGCACATAATATCCATGTTTCACTACTCAATAACAAATGGGAGCTGATACAAGCACATACTTTAATTTTTTTTAAAGAAATGTATTTCATTAACAAATGCATATCATTAAAAAATATTAAAATATTGGGGACAGTAAAAATGGCCATAGGAATGACTGTCCATAACATTTTCCATGAAGAACACCTTACATCGATTTGTGATAAGCAAACAGAAAATTAGGTCTGCATTTATTTAATAGAAAAAAGCCACTGTGTTGGTTGTTGGAGTAGGATGTTACACTCATAGGAAGCAATACAGTCTTAATCTCAACATTTTTCATGTTTCAGTATAACTAATCAACCTATAAATATCAGTCTAACAACAGAAACTACAAAAAAAAAGAGCTATGGTTTTAAAATTAAATCACATAGTGCTAGCCATTATTCTTATATAAAGATTCAGCCCTTTAAAATTGACCTCAGGCCTGTTAAACAACTGTGGTGGCCCAAAAGAACCTCATGAATCATGATTCATGAACAACTATTGACACTGTGATATTTAATTTATGAAAATATATCATAAAATTTTATGACAACTAGTAGAAATTTTTGGGATTATAAATCTTCCTTGTGAACCAGGTGGAGTGAATTTAGAACTCAGCAGGATAGGCTAAAATTCTAACTCAGTTATTTTTTAATGATGTAATCTATGCTTGATCATGTTGTTTAATTTGACACTCCTTTTTGAAGTTAAACATATATTTACCTTCCCCCTGCTATGAATATCCTCCTATTGCATGATCCATGACATTATACTAGTGTTGTCACACGATTCCAGTTTGAGTGAATTGTTTTAATAACTATTTATACTAGTGTTGTCACACGATTCCAGTTTGAATGAATTGTTTTAATAACTATTTCTTTGGTAGATCCCCCGTGCCAAGCCTCCCCTCTTACGCCTTTTAATTGTTTTTGTATGCCCTCTCTCTCTTTCTCATCATTTATTCGGATTCGTATGTTCACTTTTTGTAATAGAAGTGATGGTAGCAGGATATACTTTTTTGAAAAAAATGAATTATTTTAACTTTTAATAATGGTTTTTTTTTTCAATTATCATTTCATTCTCCATTCACCCTTTCATCAAAGACATTTGATTTAGCTTTTCAATCAAATTATGAATATCAATGTTTTCTTTTTCTTTTTGTCTCCTTTATCCACATAGTTTTTTATTTTTTTTAAATTATACGCTCATATTGTACATACTGTTATATGAAATAAAATATATATTAAGATACAATAGCACATGTTTTTCTCTTGAAAAAATTAAATTTTTTTTACTTCATACACTATGATAAAATCTCATATATTATAATAATGCAATATTTACTATGCTAAAACGGAGTGAGTGTATGAGCATGCTATTATATTAGTAGTGGTTTTCCCTAATAATGCAATACTTGTGTCCAAAAACACGAATGTACCTTAAATTAGGTTTTTTTTTTCCACAATTCATTTGTGTAGTTGTATTCATTGATTTTAGGTTGCCTTTAGAAACACATTGGAAAAGAATGATTGTGAATAAAGTAGCTTAAATAAACTTGATTCTTAGGAAATGCATTTTCTGCACTTTTTATAATCATGGCATATGCATACCATGTTCTAAAAAAAAAAAAAATTGCTACCTTAGTCCAAAAATCTTTGTTGGATTATTATTAGTAAACATTACTCTTGTCATTTTCTTTAGAGTTCTTTTTTCTATTTGAGTAAAACCATTTTGTGTTACAAGTAGAAAATTCATGCTTTATTCATCTCATATTTGGAGCATATTTGATATGAAAAAAAAAGTTTACAAGTGTTGTGGAAGGAGACAGGAAGTCAGTTGTAACATGGTCTAATATTAATGTCATGTAAAACATGTACATGGCAGAAATGACTTGACAAAGTTATGCATGAATATGGTTGGAATCCAGAATTCTTGTAGATATATTTTTCCAATGAAAGTTGGTCACGTGACCATTGCTGAACAAGGAGCTAAATAAGATCATGTAAACAGGAAATAAGAAAATAAACTGGATTTCAATTTTAAAGTTCTATTTCAATTCAATTAACATTTGATTGTGTTCCTTTCTAGTGATTTAACAAAATCTTGTGTTTATATATATAGGCTGTATAAACTTTTATTAAATTATTTATGATGAGATTTTTTTTTATAGCTAAATGAACTTTTTTTAGTTAAAGAGCCCGAGGTGGAGCCTTAGTTCGAGCTTGCACTCAAGCTTATTTTACAAACGAGCCGATGCGAGTTTTAATCGAGTTTTTTATGAGCCAAACAAGCCGAGCTTGAACACAAAATAAGCTCGGTCTCGAATCGAATCGAGCCCAACCTAAATATAAACGAGCCGAACTTAAACATGTTAAAGCTCGGTTCAGCTCGCTCGATTCATTTACTACCCCTACACATGTGCGATGGACACCCCATGTCACCTAATACAATATATGAAATCATCTAATGTTATATATACTCTTCTAAATCAGTAAAAGTAAAAAAGTATGCATTCATCATTAAATTGTAGATTTTATTGTTGTAAACATCTATACTGCATATTATTATACACGCACACAGACACACTTTAAAATTTAATGCGCATCCAGTATATTTTTTTTCTGTTAAAAGAATATGGATTTGGATACTCAAGACCAACTTTAGCATAACCTTATGGAAAATCAAGAACTATAAATCATGAAAAACATAATATCAATCCGGTCCTCTTATTCAACAATATTACGATTCATGAGTATGACAAGTTTAGATAGGTTAAGTCAATAGTAATGATTTACACACGCATGTGAACGTTATTACACAGTCCTTATATGTAGTTGTGTGTGCAGTTTTATTTTAGTAATCAATTATATGTTTTATTAAATAAAACATGAAAAAATAAATCTTATGCATAGACATATACAATTTTTGTGTATATATTTCATTTCTTAAAATAAACATGCATGTTGCTCAATATTGATAAATTATACACTTAAAAAAAATCTAAACACATGATAACTACGGGCGAGGGTACACGTGTGTGTATATATTTTCATTGTTCTCCATGAAAATGTAAAGAAATCTCATCATTGCACACTTGGTGGAATGCTAAACATGGGGAGGCCTAAGGGCCAGGCTTTAAGAAGAGAAAAGTCTATTCTAAAGATGAGGATTATAATTTGATCAGCATAGGTCATCAAGAAAGGGTCCCATAACTACCATGACAGTTTTTGGTGGGATTCCAAGCATGATTATTTTGTTGACCAACAAATGATTGTTGATGTGCTGAACATTTGTTACATCCATTTGAGTAGCTTTCATTATATACTATTATCTTATTATAAATGTTTTGCTAAAGGAAAACAACTTAATTGATTGAGAGAATCATCAAAGCTATGCTAGGTGGAGGCTGGGAAAGCAATCAATTATTTATCTCCAATTTTCAGCTAACCTTTAAGAAAAAGACTGGACAGGTTACTTAGGGCCCAAGGAGGAGAAAATGAAAAGAATCAATGAAGTTAAAAAGTTTATTATATAACTGTATATCATTTTTTGTTTTCTAGTATTTTCTTAACGAGTTCATGTGGAGGTGGAAGCATAAGTCTTGCTAAGCCAGTTTTCACCTTGGAAAACCATTTATGTCGCACTTGTTAAAGGCAAATCATGATATTGCATCAATCACTATGAAGATTATCCATTTGAATTATTGCCCTCTTTAAAGAATCAAAATAAATCAGATATATGAGCTTTTAATTGAATATACATTTTTTTATAAATATATTTTTAAAGGTTATACATGTGAAAAAACTTGGTTATATACAAACTCACTCCAATTTGGAATAAGAAAATGTTATACTTTCATTTTGGCAAACACTTGTGAGTTAATAACATTCTTAAAAAAAATTAATGTGTGTAATAAGATAGTGATGATATTCAGGTCCCAAGTTATAGGTCTCGCTCACAAGCCTCATGAGGTGTCATCCCTTATTGGTTGTCTTGTTGACTTTTGAAAAAGATAAAATGGTAAAATACGGATATACCATTCATTAAAAATATATCTCATTAACCCAAATCCCCTTTTCTCTCTAATCAATTATTAATATTTGACATGAATCTATATTACACTAAAATTTACCTATTTTAAAATTTGAATTTTGAAACCCTTACCTAGTAATTGAATTTTTTATTTCAGTTACACAAAAACTTACTTAAATTATTTTTCGTCAAAATCCTTCAAACATTGTTACATTTACATAAATGTAACATAACAGTTACATTTACATAAATATTTTGCATTCCATGTAATATTTAAATAATTTAAAAACAGATCCTCTTTTCAATATTCAGTTACATTTTAGCAATTAAAACACACATGGAACATATAACATGTCAAAAATGTCAATCATATTAAAAAAATCACCACTAAACAATTATATTCGAAACGAGCTCATATAAGCTCAATCTCGGCTCGTTTACAACCGATATTTAAATTTTTTTCAAACGCAGCTTGTTCATTTAATCGAACGAACTTCAATCGAGTCGAGCCTGAGACTCAGCTCGTTTACCACCCCTATCCGTGTTAATGACATCCTAAAGTAGGAGTGATTTTATGCTTCTATGATGCATCATGATACAATTTTGGTTGTAGGGTCACTTCAAGCCAACAAATAAGCCCTATATTTCAAACACTACTTATTTCAAACTAAGTTGATTTTTTTTATTTTTAATAGACCTCAATGGCTTACAAAATTTCTAACATACATCTACGGTTACTAAGACACTTGGGCTAGTGCGATTTCATAATAGATAGTAGACTTAGGCACCGTTTGACAAAATGGGGTGGGACACCGCATCGGTGGAAGAAGGGGAGATTTGGAAAAACATTGTTTTAAAACGTTTCTGACATCGAGAAAAATAGGCGTTCAACGCAAGGAGGGGTCATCAAATGCAAACGTGGGTACATGTGTTTGGCAATGAGTTCGCTATGCATTACCCATAACATACATCTATTATTCACAAGTATTTTTTTAATATTTTGCTAGTGGCATGAATTGAACAGGGTTCCTCTTAAGGGATATGTCCCTTTATACCACTCGGACAAGTCCTAGAAATATCTTATTTTAAAACAACTTGAAATATTGAAACAAAAAAATTCACATGAAAGCTTTTTTTTTGTATTTTTATTAAAAATAAAAGTTTTTAATAAGCTATAGCGTCCCTAACACAACTATTAGCATTAAATATACTTGGAACAACATGTACAACTAACATAGCCAAGGATCCCTCTAAAAGTCAATTTTTTCCATGTGGCTCATGTATTAGGATATGATGCTAACAAAGGCACATTGTGTGAAGTGGGCGACTCAAGAGGATAAGTCGTGCTCGATTTGTGTCAACAGGGAGGAATCCACCACTCATATCATGGTATACTGTCCGATTGCGAGACAGGTGTGACAGCAATAGGGAGGAATCCACCAATGATATCATGGTGGAATTCAATTATCAAAAATGTCTTTGGAGGGTCTATGGGAGGCGGGGAAAATCTGGTTCTGAGAGACGAATGCATTACGAAGACCAAAGTGTTGCAGTCTCTCATTCTTGCAATCACTTGGGGCTTATGGTTATCCATGAACCATCTCATATTCTTGGGAACGACACTGTATTTTGAAAATGTATGGGACATGGTTATAAGTTTCATTAATCATGAAACGTTGAGTAGAGTAAAATTTGAAGCGTTGGATTACATATTCGTGTAAAAAAATAAAAAAATAAAAAAAAACCTGATAACCTCCCGATCAATAATGGGTTTTACATCTGAATTGGCCACACCATAAAATAATGGGCCCCACTTCTCAAATCCATTGTCAGACCTCTACAAATATTAAATATATTGAAATATTTTTATCCATATCTTCTATTTTACATTAATACGGTACACCTAAATAAGTATTATCTCTTTAAATTATTTATTAATATCTAAAAAAAGTTTGATAGGTGAAATTTTGAATGCGAAAGGTAAGGATTCGCAGAGAGAGACCACCCATCCTAATAATAATATTTTTGTCGAGGGAAAAATCCATATAACCCCCTGAAATCTTGTCTAAATCCATATAACCCCCTGCAATCTTCATATATCCATATAACCCCCTGTAAACATACCCGAAATCCATATAACCCCCTCCGTCCGCCTTCCGTCAGCCGAGTTAACGGCGAAATTGAAAAAAATTCATATAACCCCCTGTAATCTGACCTAAATCCATATAACCCCCTGCAATCTTCATATATCCATATAACCCCCTGTAATCTTGGAAAAATCCATATAACCCCCTGTAATTTTGAAAAAAATCCATATAATCCTATGTAATCTAGAAAAAATATTTTTAAAAATTAAAAAAATAAAAAATAATTTTTTTACTAATAATAGAGTAAATTTTTTTATTTATTCCTTTTTCTATTCCTAATTTTTTAATTATAAATGACATGTGATTTCATAACCAGTACCTCGACACATTAATAGTAGAGTAAAGTAACATTTACATGTATTAACATTTAATGGATTGTAAATCTTTATTTTGTTGTATTTACTATTATTCTCATTAGAAAACGTAAAATTAATATTTTGATTGTTTGATTCACCTTGAATAAAATAAGGATAAATGGTAAATAAGATATGAATAAAAGTTTATGACTTTTTAAATGACAATTATACCCCTGCATAAATTATTTGTGTTTGGGAATAAATATGAGAGATGTGTGTGTAATATGATAGATGTGACAATTTTTTAAAAAACATATTTTTAAAATTTTAAAAATGGCAAGAGGAATTTTTTTTATATTTATATTTTTTAATTTTATTTTTGAATTTTTAAAATTTTTTTTTTAGATTACATGGGGTTATATGGATTTTTCTAAGATTACAGGGGGTTATATGGATATATGAAGATTGCAGGGGGTTATATGGATTTAGGTCAGATTACAGGGGGTTATATGGATTTTTTTCAATTTCGCCGTTAACTCGGCTGACGGAAGGCGGACGGATGGGGGTTATATGGATTTCGGGTATGTTTACAGGGGGGTTATATGGATATATGAAGATTGCAGGGGGTTATATGGATTTAGGCAAGATTTCAGGGGGTTATATGAATTTTTCCCTTTTGTCTAAACATTTGATTTCAGAATTCAGAATTTCAGATGACATCCGATGCAATAATATTGACATGATCGCACCTTATTCTATAATAATTATTTTTGATATCAAAAGTATTGAACGGGTACGGTAGATTGTGTTGTCTTGTCTACGCATCACCACTTATTATGTGCATCTCTCTCTGTTTATATTCGTGCGCGTGCGTGACGTTTTGTGCGGCGCCCCCATATCATACATTTTATTATTTTAACCTTTAAATATTATCTCCATTTTGGATATAAAAATTAGGTTAGGGAAAATATTTTAAAATTTTTTTTATCATAAATATCCAATTCAGTTATTTTTAAAAATTTTAACTAAAAAAATCTTGTTTGAAAATTTTGTAATATCAAAGAGGGAAAAATCCATTTACCCCATGTAAACTGTCCAAAATTTATATAACCTCCTGACTTTTTTTAAAGTCCATGTAACCCCCTAAACTTATGTAAATCTAAATAGCCACTCGAATTAAATTTTCGTTGACAAATGATAAATATTCTATAAATATTCTGTTTGGTTAATCCTAGCTGACAACAAAACATACCAAAAAAAATTTTAAATAATTGTAGGGGGCTAGTGTTTGGTATAATGTGTTTACAACCAGGGTCAACCAAGCAGAATAATCGTTGAATAATTCTCATATGTTAACAAAAGTTTTAACTTAGGGGGTTATTGGGATTTACATAAGTGTTTTAAGGGGGTTATATGAATTTCAAGAAAAATCAGGGGATTATATAGATTTCAAGCAGTTTACAGGGGGTTATTTGAATTTTTTTCTATAAAATAAATACTACCTTTATATTATCTAATATTTAAACATTCTCACGCATATTTAATTTTTCTGACACCATAATTAAAGAATGCGAATAAGTAAAAAAATATTTTTTTATTTGTCAATGAAGTTTGTTTTTATTTTTATATTTGAATATACTATTAATAGTTGACTTGTCAAAAAATAATATTTTTAAATTTTCAAATATTTTTTTGAATATTTCTAAATTTTATAAGATCTGTTGAGTCATTTATGTTTAAAGATTATACAAGAAATGCTATGCAAGACATTTATAAGATGAAATAACAACAAAAAAAATTCAAAAAATTAGGAATATCCAAAAGAATCTTGTATAATTTTAAAAATGACAATTTTTCACAAAATTATCATTTTTAAAGGATATTCAGAAAATTTAAAATCAATAAAAACCCACCCCCAAATAAAAATCAATTTTTATGTTGATATTGTTTTTCCAATAAGATGAGGTGTGAAATATTTTAAAAAGAGTGAGTGAGATTTTAAAAATTATATGGGATAAAGTCATTTGCGTCATTTTAAGTTATAACGTAGTTAAAGGACATCATTTTCAGTAGAATTCTTAGATGTATCTATATATTTTGAATATGTTTTTTGATTATCTTTGGAAGATTTTTTGGGTATTTTTCCATTAGGTTATTCAGATATATAAATATATTGGATAGATAATTATATTTATACAATAAGTCATTTTCTATATAGTTGTGGTTTTACTTATTATCGTTTGAAAATTTAATAATATTGTTTTTGTTGTGTGAATAAGTTGGTGATAAAATATAAATAAAATGTGAATAAATAAATATAAAAAGTGAAAAAATAATATTTTACACCCCATTTGGGATCAAGGCGTGGATGCCCGCGATAGAGAAAACAGTTTGTGGTAAAGATGTGTTTTTTCTGGACCTTCTATGATCCACCTAATTGTAAATTCAAATTTTTTTAGTTACATACTTCATATTTATATATATATATATATATATATATATAAATATCATTAAAAAAATATATATGTTTGAAAATTTCAAAATTAAAAATGTTTGAAGTTAAAAAATGACTACAAGAAAATTGTACTTGACATTAGACCATCCTAAACTTAACCCAATCAAAAGAGAAATTCAATGATTAAACATTCTAAATCAAAAGCATAATTAATATCTAAAAAATTTAGGGATAGGATTTTACATTCAAATTTATTGTATCACCAACATGACAACACATCAAATTCATTTGTCTTTTAACCTAGTGATAACTGTAAAAATTGAAAAAACAGACATAAATTGCATTGTCTGCGTGTACTCTTGTATTAAAAAAAAAAAAAAAAATTGTACACACATATAAAGCTAAAATTTAAGTACACCCCACCTAGCTTTGGCCCGTGGACACATTAATGATGAAAAATTAAAACAAACACCCTCTTCCCGTCCTTTCTTCTCTTTTTACTCCTTCGAGTACATGTATTTTTTAAAAATTGACTTTGACTGTACTCAACCGACGCGTTTAATGGGGCCCACCAAACCACAACCGTTGATTCAAAATCTAAATCACCGCGATGGATCGTACGGTCCCATGCAAACACGTGTTTCATAGTACTGTTTTTAAAAGGCGTGGGGGCTTCTTTAAAAATACGGATTTTTTTGAAAAGTGGGGGTCTTTTTTTTTAATATATTTTTAAGATTATGATCTTCAAAATATTCCTTTGGGGTGTATTCATGATGGGGTCATTTCAGGATGTCATTTCCATGTTCCATTCATGGATGCTGGCTATTTTGGGAAATTAAAATTTTCCCTTAAACAGCAACAGATGTGCGGTATGATTTTACTCATTATTCGTACTGCACAAACATACTGGTCATGTGTATGATGGAACAACCCATATTTGTTTTTTATTTAGGTTTTTTATATTTATATACATCTATAATATTTGTGTCTGATGAAAGGTCCCTCGGTTAACGTATGGTTGTAGTGTGAAAACAATGTATGCAAACAAGTTGTATATATTTTTTTTCTTTGGTCATTTCATATTGAAATAAGTTGCAAAGTTTACTATTGTATTAGTGAATAGTACTAAAACAGTGATTGATATCGTCCGTTGTTGTTTATAGTCACATTAAAATAGGTCTATACCGACTACCAAGGCCACAATGATAGCTTAAGCTCATGTTTAGATACTTTATGAGACTTATTTTAGAGTATACAGATATATTAGTATAAATGAGTATAACACTGGAATATGTGATTTTGTGTTTGATTGTGTTTCAAATTATTCTCGTTAGAAAATGTAATAATAAAATTTTCGTTGTTTCAATAAAATGTGAGTAAAGTACGGATAAGAATTTATAAAATGTGAAAAAAATGATGATAATTGATTTGATATGTGATCTATAAGAAGTGATAACAGTTGATTTGACAGTAGATCCATATATTCTTGGGTATAATAACCTATAATAATTTTAATTTCAAAGTTTGGTTGTAATTCACAAACTACTTTATACCAGTTTATTTTGACATATGTTATCTCAGGATATTCACTGCATCAAAACATCAAAAATTACTTATTTTGCTTTATTTCATGTTATTTTGTGGCCGTGCAGATTCTGTATCCAAACAAGGACTAAAGGTTTATCTGTATCCTACCATTTATTATACATAATTGTTACAATTAATTAATCACGCTAAACAAATATGTTTTCTCTCTATTAGTAAGTCGATATACTGTTCTTGTATTTGTCTCCTTATTTGTGAAGGGTTATAGACATCTAAGTCCTTACAAATATAGAAAACCTATATAAATCCCTACTAAAATTGGGATAGACGTACAAGTCCCTGAAAACTCACAAAAACCCGCATCCATGAATTAAATTTTCATCTAAACTTAACGGAATATTCTGAAATATTCCATCACATATAATTATGTAGACATTGAAGTCCCTCTAAATAGTTATAAACACAAATTAGTCCCTACAAAAGATAAAATTACCACTGAAAAACTTTTACATTAAATTATGTACACATTGCAATCCCTATAAACAATCATAAAGACAAATTAGTCTCTGTAAAAGACAAAATTGTCCCTGAAATACTTTTACATTTAATTGGATAGACATTACAGTCTTTATAAATAATCATAAAGACAAATTGATCCATGTAAAAGAAAAAAATGACCCTGAAGGATTTTTACATCTAATTGTATTTCAGAGATTATATTATTTGTCTTTATGATTATTTATAAAGACTAAAGGACTTTTACGTTTAATTGTGTTTCAGGGATTATATTATTTGTCTTTATGATTGTTTATAAAGACTGCAATGTCTACACAATTAAATGTAAAAATCCTTCAGGGGCATTTTTATCTTTTACGGAGACCACTTTGTCTTTATGATTGTTTACAAGAACTGTAATGTTTATCCAATTAAATATAAAAGTCTTTCAGGGGCAATTTTATCTTTTACAGGGACTAATTTGTTTTTATGATTGTTTATAGGGACTGAAATGTGTACAAAATTTAATGTAAAAGTTTTTCAGGGGCAATTTTGTTTTTTGTAAGGACTAATTTGTTTTTATGACTGTTTATAGGGACTTCAATGTCTACACAATTATATGTGATGTAATATTATGAGAATATTCTTATACATTTGGATGAAAATTTAACTCGAGGATGATAATTTGATTTTTGTGAGTTTTCAGGGACTTGTATGTCTGTCCCAATTTTAGTAGAGACTTATATGGGTTTTTTCACGTTTGTAGGGACTTAGATGTCTTTAACCCATTTGTGAAACAAACATTGAGAAATGAATCATTGAGCATCACGAAGAAATTCTCATTGTTTCAGGATAGTCAAAATTACATGTTATAGTTTCATTGTCATGTTTGACTGAGAAAAACTATATGTTGATCTTTTACATTAAAAAGATGATGTAGACTCAATTTTTTTTTTGGACAATAGATTGTTACTAATAAGGTTTAGTTTAATCATTCTTATAAATAAAAGGCAGAGAAGAAGTTAATCTAGAAAAATATTCAGGCACTCCTACTTCTTTAAGGCTCCGTTTGGCGGAGTGGTGGGAGCGTCCGCGGTTGTCAAGGCTGCACGATTGCGTCTGCCAGCTCCCACCAACGCTAACGCTGTGGGCCGCTCCGCCAAACGGAGCCTAGCTAAGAGACTCACTCACACCTTTGCTGCTAATGGCAAACAAGGACAATTATGAAGCATCTCCTACCATTATATTAGAATTGACATTTGATGAAATAGAAAGTCTAACGTCACGGATAAAATCATCCGGATATAAGAAAGATTTTGAATTCGATGCCCATCCAATATGTTTATTAAACATAATTTAATACAATATTTTAAGAGAAACACCTTTAATCTATCCCACGACGGAAACAGAAAAAAATATTTAGAACTAGTGTAGCATTTATTCTCATTCTCATTATATTGGAACATTTAAAAAGATTATATTTGAAATATTTCATTATTGTATTCACTCTTTAAAATTCCATCTTAAATTTCTCCTTTCATGGAATTAAAACGGAACTGGATTCTTAGAAAAGAAGAATTCTTCTTCTGGGTCAGAGTTATCAAATTGGTCCTTAATAATTTTTGCATTTCCAGTTGGGAATGTGGCCCATGCATTGATGAATTTCATCATGTTTAACCCCCTTTGCCATGTTTTCATTTTTTTTTAAATAATTCACTTTCTTATTGAAGTATATACTGTTAGAAATAAAATGTATGCAGAAATGCAATAGTAGTTTATTATATTTTTAATTTTTTTTTGTTTACATCATATACTGTAATAGCACCCTCATACAATGATAACACAATATAAACTATACTATCATAATGTGTGAGACTATAAGACTATAAGACAACCGTATTGAGTGTATCGGTGTTCATTTTATTAATCAATACTAAAAAAATTTATTTATAATCAACCAATCAAGGCCCATTCCCTAATAATTAGGGTTCTCAATCATTAAACAACTATGTTGTATGGTGTCTAATTATAGTGGTGTTCTAGTATGGCGTACACGCAATTAGTGATGTGTGCCTGTGTGGAAGGAAAATAAATAAATATATGAGGTTTTTTATTTTGAGGGGTATACTTGCAAGTAATAATTTTATTTATTATTATATTTATTAAAAACAATATTTTAACAGTCTACACCCCATGGACCACGGTAACGTACCAATGCATGTTTCCTCAAAACTCAAGTTTAAACTTTTTTAAATAAAAAAATTATCTGAATTTTATTAAAGCGTCCAATAATAAGACGGAAGACATGCTAAAATTTTGAAATCAACATTTGAAGAAATGCTTGTAAGGAGACTAGCATTTTAAGTCACGGAACGTCGACATAATTTGATTAATATTAAAAACATCAACCTATATCCTTTTAATTTTGATCTGTGAAGTGAATTGAGTTTCAGAAAAGTTAACTAGCAACCTCTTTCTATGAAAAATGATCAGGGATTAAATTTTGGGACGCCACTCTTAATTTTTATTTTTTTTAGAACTGTGTTAGAAATTAGAACTAATTTGATAAAACTACATACCAAACCCTCCCAAACTAGGACGGGTTTAACTATTACTTCTCAAACCAGTACCAATGGGTTTCTTTCCATCCCATTTAAATTGAGTCGGACTTCAGAACCTGGATTTTCAAACATTTTTTTTAATTTTAAAACTAAATAATCATTACTATATATTTATCCTAGTCTTGATCAATAATTTTATTTTTAACTCAATTTTATGTGCGTATATTTATGTAAAAAACATGCATTAATATTATGATATTTTAGGGAAAAATCCATATAACCCCGGGTAAACGGCCTGAAATTCATATAACCCGCCCCTCTTAAAACACCTATGTAAATCTAAATAACATCTTGAGTTAAATTTCTGTTGGCATATGAGGAATATTATCTCTTTGATTAACTCTGTTTGAAAACATAATATACCAAAAAACATATACAATATGTTAAAAATGCAAAAAATCTTTTGAAAACCTCTCTGGATAAGGTTTATAAACTATTTGAAGGGGTAAAATAATTCTTTATAGAGAGTTTTTCATATTTTTAATATATTATAGGGGTTTTTGGTGTACAACCAAACGAAATATTCGGAGAATATTCATCATCTATTAATAAAAATTTAATGCAAGGGGTTATTTGGATTTATATAGGTACTTTTAAGGGGTTATTTGAACTTTAGAAAAAGTCAATGGGTTATATGGATTATGGACAGTTTATAAGGGGATAATTGAATTTTTTCGTACATTTTATTTTATGTACTAAAGAAAATAATTTTGAATGACTTACATAACGTGTTATTAAACAATCGGAGCGGGAGATGGAGCGGGGATGGTTTTACGTATGAAACGCAGTACTCATATCTCCATCGGTTTGGAACATGTTGGATTTGATTTAACATTTATGTTACCAAACCAACCCTAATTGTTTCTGATTTCCCATATAACACATGCATCATATTGCCATCCTGAAAGTCGTAGTTACGTATTATTTTATTTTTATTCCACATTTCTACATCACAGATGGGGTGGTGGAACAAGTTTTTTTTATTATTATAGTAAATTCAATCCATGTCCCTTCTTTCTTATTCCCCTGTTCATCGATGCCTATTTTAATTTGTTTGGTATGTATTTTTAATTGATGAAAGTAGAAATAATAGAGAAGTTGAAAGCCTTCTATACTGCAATTAATGGTACGTAGAAGCTGTGATATTCAATCATCATAAAGATTTTGTTATCCTTTCTCATTATGTGAATTGTAAATTAAAACCTATATATAATCTCTATCCATGTTCTCTATGTGAGATTTGAAGCTTTTTCAATCATGATTTAAGTCCACCTTGAAAAATTATATACTTTAATTCTTTAGTAGACTCCGGATATTGTTAAAATATGATTTAAAGTTCTAGCTCATTCATTAAGATGCAATTCAAAGATTTTTTTTTTTTTTATAGAGAAACGACCTAACATAGAGAAGACACTTGAGGTTAAATGAGGAAGCGATTGATTAATAGGGCTGCCCTTGACTTGGTTAGGTTGCTGTCTAGGACTTCTATGATATATCTTCAAACCTCACTGTCGATACACCCATAATTATTTTTGTTTCATTTTTTTAATCCAAAATGCAAGCACTTTTATTTAGAATAAAATCACGTAAGATGTGAGTGTAATATTATTTTTTTAAACACTGTTTTACTCGGACATTGTAGACATTTTAGAAACCACATCAACTATCATAGTATATGAAATACTTTACAGTGCTAGTATATAAACTGTATCATTAGCAAATGCTAGGAGAGGGGACGGTGACTCATCTCTTCATTGAGTGTCCCTTGGCCGGGTAGCTGTGGAGACGCTTAAAGGGGGTAACGAGAATGACTGACTAATTTTTTTTCCCTTCCTTTGGATGTCTCTTATGGGAGGCGAGGAGGAGTCTCAAGTCAAAAAAGGATCGAAGCGCGCGGCATGTAAAATCTCCCTGTTATATGTTACCGCGCACCACGGTTTGGACTCTATGGCTTGCTCACAACCACTGGATTTTTCAAACACCAGTGTTTATCTTGAAATTTTATGGGAATCTGATGACTTTCGTCAAGGATTTTGGGGGATTGCTCGTGTGAGAACAAGCAAGTTCTTGTATATTGGAGATAAAAGTATGGTATGAGTAAAAATATGTATGTTTGTTATTAGTGTATCTCTCATATACCAAATTTACTGTTTTAAAGATATTTTATTTTTTATTTGAATAAAATTAAAACGAATGCTTGTCATTTTATATAAAAATATTAGTACATAAACTATTAAAAAATTATAAAAATATATATATTTAATTATACATTTCATATTTTAAAATAAGACTATACATCAAAAAATAAAAAATAAAACCCGCAGAAATGATTAGGAACGAGCATAACATTTTCCTTTTTTTTCTTTACACAAATATATCTCCAACATCAACATCACCAAAGTTCAAAAGAAATTCCCAAAAACACACGCCCAACACACACACACACAAAATTCATATAACCCCTTCACTTTTCTTGAAGTTCATATAACCCCCTAAAAACACATATGTAAAAATTAACCCCCTTGAATTAAATTTTCGTTGACAAATAAAGAATATTTTGTTTGATTAACCCTGATTGAAAACACAGCATACCTAAAACCCTTACAATGTGTTAAAAATATAAAAAATTCTAAATAATGATTTTATTATTCTAAATAAGGTTTTATAATTTATTCAAAAAGATAAAATGATCATTTTTAGATAATTTTTCACATTCGAAATACATTGTTGGAGATTTTTGGTATACTATGTTTTCAATTAGAGTTAACCAAACGACCTCATTTATCAAAAAGATAAAATTGTCATTTCTAAATGATTTTCCACATTCGAAATACATTGTAGGAGGTTTTTGGTATAATATGTTTTCAATTAGAATTAACCAAACAGTCTCATTTATCAACGAAAATTTAACTTAGGCGGTTATTTAGATTTTTATAGCTGTTTCCAGGGGGTCATATGAATTTCATAAAACATCAGGGGTTTATATGGATTTTGAAACAGTGTACATGGAGTTATTTGAATTTTTTTTCAAAAAAATAAAAATAAAATTGAGTAGGGTCACTTCCCACGGGGGCCACCACGTGAACGCCCTCCCCCAAAACAAATCAAAATTTTCATCCATCCATGTTCACTCTCTCTTTCTCCCCCTTCCCCCCTTTCTTTCTTTTACGTCCCATCTCTCAAAAGCCCAAAAACCCCTCCCAAATATCAAACTCTCAAACACCCCCCACACATCAATCCCTCTCTCTCTCTCTCTCTCTCTCTCACAAATATGTCCACCTCCGCCGCCTCCACCTCCTCCCAACCCCCACCCCCCCCATCGGCGGCGGAGGACCCAGACCCACCACCCCAACCACCCCCTCCTCCTCCCCCTCCCTCCACCTCCTCCCCCTCCCCTTCCCGCTACGAATCCCAAAAACGCCGCGACTGGAACACCTTCCTCCAGTACCTGAAGAACCACAAACCCCCTCTCACCCTCGCCAGATGCAGCGGTGCCCACGTCATCGAGTTCCTCAAGTACCTCGACCAGTTCGGCAAAACCAAGGTCCACAACCAGGGCTGCAACTACTTCGGCCACCCCAACCCCCCCGCGCCCTGCGCGTGCCCTCTCAAGCAGGCTTGGGGGTCGCTCGATGCGCTCATCGGACGCCTCAGAGCGGCTTACGAGGAGAACGGCGGGCGCCCCGAGTCCAACCCGTTCGGGGCTCGGGCTGTGAGGATCTACTTGAGGGAGGTTAGAGAAGGGCAGGCCAAAGCGAGGGGGATCCCTTATGAGAAGAAGAAGCGAAAGAGGCCGCCGGTGCCAGCTGCGCCCCCGCCCGCGGAGGGTGGTGGTGATGGGGCTAGTGGGTCTGGGGCGGCGGTGGCGGGGGAGGGGTCTGGGTCCGGTGGTGGTGGTGGTGCTGGACCTTCTTAGTATAGACTCTCACTCTGTTTTTTTTTTTTTTTTTTAATATTGTTTTTTTGATATGTTTTTATGTGTTTCTCTCTCTCTATATGGGGTTTTTATTATTCTCTTCCACTAAATGAAGCGAATTGCATATATTTCGGGATTGTTTTTGTTGAGAAAGATTGATATTGCTAATTCAACTTTCATCCTCTTTGTGCAATAATTATTTGACTCTTCTTTTAGTCACTCTAAATTAGTGCCTACTGTTCTTTTGGTTTGGGTATTGTTGGAAGAGTTTGGTGGGTTGTGTGTGAAATCGTTTGTCTCAGTCACCAACTCTTCATTTCATCATGACTGAAGGGTTTTTGTTTTGTTTTTTTTTTTTGTTTTTCAGTGGTTCGAAGGGAGGGGAAAGGACTCCCACTGGTCCCCTAAAAATTGAGAGGGTTTTTTTAGGTCACACGTGCGCCTCTCTCTCTCTCTATCTCTCTCTCTCTCTATATCTTTGCAAATCAGTATCTGCACCACTACTGAGAGTCATCGGTCACTCATCACCTTCTCTTCCTCTCTATGGGGCTATAATGAAAAATGGGTATTTTTTTTCTTTTATATTATATACTCTCTCTCTCTCTCTCTTGTATTAATTTATTCAATTTATATTTTAATATCTATAGTGGCCACCACCACCTAGTTTGAGAATGACTCGCAATCGATCTTTCCAACCCTTTTTTATTCTTCTGATGAGATATTTCTCTTATATTCTAATGATATAGCTAAAAAAATCAGAAAACAAAGTTTCCAGTCACTAACAACCAAAAATCATGGTTCCCCAAATATTATACTTGCATCATATAATTTTTTTTTCTTTTTTGATCTACTTCTCTACAATATATCCTTCATTTTCTAGCAAGAACAACTTTTAATTAATCTTGTTTTTCCTTTTTTTTCCTTCTCTCATCTGAGTTTCATCTGTGTGAGTGTGTGTGTGTGTGAATGAACCTGAACCTGGTTTTAGTCAATTTTGGAATACCCAAATCATTTCCTTGTTTGTCGTTCCTGTCACTCATCACAGGTGAACAGTGAGTTCTTTTGTCTTTCTCTATCTCTCTGTGGACGTCAGATCTTCGTCATGTGTGTGCATTTTAAGTGAATTTTGTGCGGAAAGAAAAGAAAACAATCTAATACATGTTAGGTTCTCAGCAAGATCAATACATGATCGAATGGCTTTTTTTCGTTCAGTTGACTCTCCCCCAAAAAAACTCATCAGACTGAAAGCTAGAGAGAGGGGGAGAGAGAGAGAGAGAGAGAGAGAGAGAGAGAGGTAGGTACGTAATCTTAATTTCAAAGGTCGCAAGAAATTATAGGGAAGTTTACTGTCCAGTCCTGTCCCCCCCCCCCCCACACACACACGTATATATATAAACCGTATATTTCATTCTAGTACTGCTTGTACGGTTTCACCACATTAAACCAAAGTGAGAATTTCCACAACTTGAATTCTTACTTATGTTTGTCATGAATCATGATGCATGTTTAATTGTGATTTGTGGTAATCAAGTATGTATTTCATGTTTAGACTTCCTTTATTTTTTTCCCTTGGTGTCCATTTCCCTCCACTTTTGGATATATACCAATCAATCAAGTGAGATTTAAATCTCAAATGATCATTGAGTTTGGCAGTTTGTTTCTTCAATTATGTCACAATTCAAGTGACATATGAATTAGTTCACACATAGTCCTTTTGTGAAACCTTTTGTTTAGAGACTTTTAAATGAGATTTAGATCTTGAATTTGAATTTGAATATATAACAATTAATGCATTATGGTTTCAAATTATAACTTACAGATTAATTTAATGGAATTGTGGGGCACATCAAGATGCTTTATTAGGTGATGATAAATAATGCTATGACTATAGTTTATTTATGGTCATGCATGCCCAACATCTTGTAGCATCAATTAATCTTTTGTCATTTTTCAACCGACTATAGATGTTATTTGTATTGGTTGGATCGAGTTTGTTATAATAAATGTGTATGCAATCCTTATATATTTTAATGTGCTTCATTTGTTAAAAAATTGGGATTAATGGGTATGGGTGCAGTTGATGGATGCCTTTGTCCAGCTTCATGAAAGTGAGAGTGAAACCTGTCATGCATGCATGATTTGTTTAATCACCTTGGTTAAAGTAATCATATTCTAGAACTTCAGGAATCAGGACTATATGTGGGGGAGCATGGATATAGAGAGTTGAATGTTGGTAGCATTTCATTTATGTTAAGTCCATATGTTGCAATCGATGTATATGTAGTTATTGTTGTTATATCTATGGTCCGTCTCCTTGAAATGGATCATATTGTACTTTAATTTGGATAAATTTGTTTTCAATGAATTGATGCAAGATTCATATTTGTAGGTTATTTTTATGCCAACTGAATATTCAACTTGAAAGGGAGATATAGTGATTAATGTCGGGTCATGGATGATTCATGAATTCAGATTATATAATCCGATTTAGAAGGAAGAATGACGTTTTGGAGGTAAATTGATGCAGCGTGATCGGGTCACGCTCTTCTGCTGACTCAATCAACCTTCAGCGATGCGAAATCTGCAGGCTCCAACAAGACTGTTGATTCTTCAATAGAAGGATACCAGGGATGTTGGGTTTCAAATATCTGTTGATTTCCTAAGAAATGCCAGAAATTTGGTATTTCTATGTAAATGTTAGTACTCCTAACAAAATACAATAGATAAATAAAATAAACTTCAAAATTCAATAATCTCTGCCTTGTCAATTGGTTTACATGATTATTTATAGAAGAGAATCCTAACAAACTAGGATCTCAACTAATTATAAATCTATAAATTAACAAACAAATCTAACAAATCTTTATCTAATCCTAACTAAAATTCAAATTTGAATTCAAATAGTGATTTAAAAATTCAAATATAAATATAGTAACTAAAAATAAATCCTAACAAATAAAACTAAAATACTAAAATACAAATCATCCAGAATCCTCCATATGGTGGTCCTCAACATTGATTGAATGGTCCATGATCGTGCTGCATCATTCTCTCTCTCTTCAGAAAAACTCGTCCTCGAGTTTGGTTGAACGATTTGGTGATGAAGTCCGAGCAGCTGATGACGTGTTCCACTGAATTTTGATTTGATGGTTTTAAGGTCATTCAACAAAACGACTTTTGCATCCTTTCGATCTCCGGTGATCATGGAAATTTTTTTTTAAAAATCTATATTGGATTGGAATGAAAAAAATATTTGGGGGGATGGGTGTTTCGGAAGGAAAACTTGGCTATGAGGGGTTAAATGTAATTTTTTTTAATGAAATTAAGAGGAAATGGGTTCCGGTGGGATCTGGGGTTTGTACGGGGCGAAGTGATTTTTTTTCTCTCTCTCAAGATGAAGGGAATGTGGTTTTTTTTAAAATGTTTTTTTTGGATAAAATATAGGGAAGGGATAGATAAATGAGATATGAATTCACCAGTGGCAATGGCTCGGCAACGACGACGACAGCGGCACGTAGCAACTCTCGACAGAAGAGGTGGCTGTACCGGATAGCAGCAGCGACGACGACTGTTCGGCGGCGGCGGGGCTCGGAGGCAGTGGCTCTCGACGGCGGCGGCGCTCGACGGTAGCGGCGGTTCGCGGTGGTATTCGCAACTTGGCTCTGATACCAACTGATGCAGCGTGATCGGGTCACGCTTTTCCGCTGACTCAATCAACCTTCAGTGATGCGAAATCTGCAGGCTCCAACAAGGCTGTTGATTCTTCAATAGAAGGATACTAGAGATGTTGGGCTTCAAATATCTGTTGATTTCCTAAGAAATGACAGAAATTTGATATTTCTATGTAAATGTTAGTATTCCTAACAAAATACAATAGATAAATAAAATAAACTTCAAAATTCAATAATCTCTGCCTTGTCAATTGGTTTACATGATTATTTATAGAAGAGAATCCTAACAAACTAGGATCTCAACTAATTATAAATCTATAAATTAACAAACAAATCTAACAAATATTTATTTAATCCTAACTAAAATTCAAATTTGAATTCAAATAGTGATTTAAATATTCAAATCTAAATATAGTAACTAAAAATAAATCCTAACAAATAAAACTAAAATACTAAGGCTCCGTTTGGAAACACAATTGAAAAGTAGATTTTGGAATAAAGTTGCTTTTTAAGATGATTTTAGACCTTGACTTTTTTGGGATGCTTTTTTTTAATTCAGGAATCAATATTTGGAAGGAGTTTAATGTTTGGTAGAAAAAGTTACTTTTCAATTTAAAAAATTGATTCCGACCAAAAAACGTTCTTTTTGAGCTTTTAAAAACACGGATTTCGAGAGAGAAATTAAAAGGAATCCAGCTTTTGATTCCGCCGGAATCCGACCCGTTTGACTGCACGATTTTGAGATTTTAGCTTTTCAAAAAGCGGAATCCGCCCAAACCTCGTTACCAAACGGAGCCTAAAATACAAATCATCCAGAATCCTCCATATGGTGGTCCTCAACATTGATTGAATGGTACATGATCGTGCTGCATCATAAATGCATGATGAAACAATGGAGTGTATATGAATGGGATCTAATTGTCATAGGATAACATATTCCATTTTGGCATCCCACTTGATAGGAACACTAATGTGAAATATAGTTGGCATGCATTTTGAATGTTTACTTGGAACAATATATTTTCCGTTATATTTGACTTGTTTACATTTGTTATCAATCCATTGACATTTTAGTTATACCAGAAAAGAGAAAATGTCATGTCTCATATTTTGTTTTTCACAAATTGTACTCAGTGTAAACGTTGGATTAAAATATAATAATGGGAAATGAAATCTAGATTAATGGGAATGAAAAGAATAGCTACCTGAAGAGCTTTTTAAGTCTGTGCTTACAAGAATTGACTGTAAATAAAATGGATATTGTTATATATGACGAATGCAGGTAACTATTACTTGGTATCTAGATGATCATGCATTAATCTGTCCTATTTTACTCCATCAAATTATTTTCATAGTATCCTTGCATACTGAAAAATATGCCTACGAATATCACCTCCTTTTCACTTATTTATATTCTTTTGGTAGATATAAATGGGGTTTTTTTTTTTAATTTTGTGTTTCTGCTTAAATACTTCTTATCATTAATTAGGAGACACTAAAAAATTTGGACCCCTCGATTGAGAAGGGGATATACTCTTAGGGTGCGTTTGGTTGCGCGATTGCAAAACTGATTCTGCAGGAATCTGCGATTACAAACCTGATTCTGCAGGAAGCTCACTTTCTCAGCTTTTCGAAATCGCAGCTTTTGGGCACTATTTGCCTGCAATCGTTGAGTTTTAAACTGCGATTACAAAACTGTTTGGTTGCGCGATTGCAAACGCAGCTTCCTGTAATCGCAATCGCAGCGCAATCGCGCAACCAAACGCACCCTTAGTTACCAACCTGTTAAGAGGTGGTCCTGTTATTTACATGTAAAGTTTTACTCCTTGTATTTCTTTGTAAAAGGAGGAAGGAAAATTCATGCACTACTAAAGAAGAAGAAATTGTGGTCACCCTTGCAAAGTTGGATTTGTGTCCTTTCATTAGTAAATCATTGCCATCAGAAAAGTTTGATGTGCAAGGGGGGATGTCTTGGTGTGGGTGTTGAATGTCATTGTACTAGAAAGTGAATGGGAAAGTTTGGTGGGTTGCTATTTATTTTTCATGTGGAAAACATGATATTTATGTTTTCTCTTTTTATAGGTTAATTTTTGATGAAATTTTTTTAGTGTAATTAAATGCGCATGATATAGTTTTACTTTCACCATATTAGAGTTTTTCCTTCCATTGTGTGTGTGTGATTGGTGTCCATTGACACACCAGGTTCATGTATTCACTCTCTCATTTTATTGACCTTTCATTCTCCTCTCTTTTTATGTTCACGATTAAACAATCTAATATTTGATTAGAATTTTATCGTATACTGAAAATATACACCAGTTATTAACCGGCCTGGTGGTCATATTTCCTCCTTTTGTCTGGCATTTGGCAATGTTTGTGGGGAGAACATGTGAAATGCTGAGCTGGGAGTACTGATCATGATTTATTGATTTATTTACCATGAAATAATTCTTGAATATATTTGATGATTTGTTACAGAGATTAAGGGCCCTTGTAGATTATGGAAACCAGTCTTCTATGGTGAGATGAATTTTTAATGTAATGACCATGCATTACTTTGCTTGGATTAATTTTTACTTTGATTTGTATATATAATCATGCAAACATGAAGTTTATGTCTTATCCCACTGAAATAAATCCTGCGAATGTTTAAAAAATATACCACATGAACCAGATTTAATGAAAACTAACTGATTCCCTGTCTTATTTATGGGAAATGAATGTCCAGCCCTGTATGTGCCGCATTTACAGCTCACACTACTTAAAAAAAACATATATATTTGTTTATTGAAGTATATATTGTTATACGACTTGAAGTATATACATTGACATATACTATTATATTTTTGTTATTGAAAAATAATCTAATGAGATGTACATTTTTTAACAAAATGAATGAATGTATATTTTTAATATTGTGTACCCCCGAGTAGTGGAGTATATATCGTTTCATATATTGTTAAGTGACGTGGTAATTGCAAACAAACATGTGAAATAGATTAAGGGTGCGTTTGGTTGCGCGATTGCGCTGCGATTGCGATTACAGAAAGCTGCGTTTGCAATCGCGCAACCAAACAATTTTGTAATCGCAGTTTTAAACTCAACGATTGCAGACAAATAGTGCCCAAAAGCTGCGATTTCAAAAATCTGAGAAAGTGAGCTTCCTGCATAATCAGGTTTGCAATCGCAGATTCCTAAAGAATCAGTTTTGCAATCGCGCAACCAAACGCACCCTAAGTGTATTGAAACATTTATTGACTTTCTTAGATATATTCTTTGTTTAAAAGAAACTGTGGAACTTGATTTTCAAGGGATTTTTGGGTCTTTGGTTCTAAGCGATTGAAAAAACACAGTAATTTTTTTTAGTTATTATTTTGTTAATTTAGATTTTAAATAATTGCTATTTTGAGTCCCCTGGTTTCTTTGAAAGTTTATGTTTTAAAATCTCTTTCAAAAAATTAAGTTTAACAGGGATCTTATATATTTTTGTGATCAATTAATGTTTCTTTCATATTTATTTTTAAAAAATTTCAAGCTTCATTTTCTTTGATTTTTTGTGATGAAAAATAATGAGATTCTTAGATTTTTTGCCAGATTTTCTGTAAATGTTATCTTTTACTTCAAGGGCTCACTATCTCACGGTCCTAAATTTATTTTTAATTATCATATATTTATATTTTTATAAATGTTTTTTCCTTTAATTTTTAGTCCCTTGGACTGCACCCACCTCCATTCTAGTTCATGGCTCTTACCCTATCTCTTACGGATTTTTTTTTTTAACAAAGCACTTTACATTTTAACAAAATGGAGCTACAAAAATTATGCTAATAACAACAAACCATAGATTATATATTGGATGCCTAGTACATCACATGTCCTTTTAGGGCCCATTTGGCATAGTGTTTTGATTGCGTGGAGTTGGTGGCAGCCGGTAGATACGAACTTGCAGGCAAACACATTTTTTACATTTGCGTCGAACACATTGAAAGCGCTTGTTGTTTTAGTCCGCGTTCGCCGCCTCGTGAAAACACTGCTTCCCCGCCAAACCCAAACGGACCCTTACTACAATATATAACAGTAATGGCAAAATCTCTCCCTGTCTTCTCCAAAATAATTATATGACATAATAGTACTAAACTACTAATGGTGCTTGATCTACTCGAGTAGAATTATTGTGCATTTGTGCATGTATGTTCCCTCTGGTTATATGTTTGGTGTCTAGGGCACACTAAAGTTAATGAAATTGTACCTCACATGAATAATAGTAAAATTTAAGTCAAAGACAAAACTTCAAGGATTGATGAATGAAAATTTAAAAATAGGTACCATACATATCTCATGCTATGCATTCAAGGTGGAGGAGGTTGGCTCGGATGGGATGTCGCACCTATAGAATATATATATGATACAAATTGAATAAGTTATAATTTTTTTTTATCAGCGTGACATAATCTTCTTTTTTTAAAACATTTTTTGGATGTGTATATTTTGTGTAACTCATATACTTGTGATTTAATTTTAAAATTAAGTACTATAAAGTTTATGACTGAGTTAGCTCCGATTTTCATCTTTTTATGGGTCCCAAAAACAAAATTAAGTACTATACTTAATAAATTTTATGATACTATCTGATAATAACCATTACATAACAAGAGTTGTCTATCCAACTGAACGTCGGTATCATTTAAAAACATGGGATTTTTAGTTTTAAGTCCCCGTAAATTATTGAATTTAGCCTCTATCATTTTTGCTTTTAGTCCCTGCATTTAAATGATAATTTAGGAATACGTCCCTCCCACACCTTGATAATTTAGGAATAAGTCCCATTCTTAAATTATCATTTAAATGCCTAAAAGCATATTAAATCAAACGATAGTATAGGGAGACTGTGTATTAAATCAAACCTGAGTGATAAACCCAACCAGGGTGCGTTTGGTTGCGCGAACTGATTCTGCAGGAATCCATTACAAACCTATTCTGCAGGAAGCTTTAGCTTTTTGATCCGTTTTTGGGCTTTTGCCTGCAACGGATTTTATTATAAAACGTGGTTGCGCGAAAACGCAGCTGCTGGACACGGAACCAAACGCACCCTCCCATTTAATTTAGATCCGCGTTTGAAAAAGAGAAAAAAAGAGAACGACAAACATAGCTTTTTATTGTTCTGCCTTCTATTAAATAAAATATTCGCGTTTGAAACTCATTGAGAAAACAATTCTTTTAAAACGCATAGTTATTTTTTCAAAAGCGAGGGTTCGAAACTCGGTACTAAACGGGACCTAGATAAAATAAGGATCATTGAAAGTACATTTATGATGCGTTTGGTTGCGTAATTGTATAGCTTTTACATTTGTAGAAAGAGAGCTGTTAACTGGGCCCCAGAAATTAAGCCCCATTTATGAGCCCCAATAGGTGACACTCTCCTATTGTTTTCCTATTTGATTTTTTCTAACCACCAAAATGACAATGACAAGACTACCCTTCTTACAATTTTAAAAACTGGTTACAACTAATTAATATCCCCATTAAATCTCGTAACTGAATCCCATAAAAAGTGGCATAATTAAATCCTCTTCCCGACTTAACATATTTTTAAAAAATTTGAATTAAAAAGAACATCAACCACATATTATCAATTAAGATACAGTAATGTATCTGAAAATCCAAATGAACAAATATGGTCTACATGCTACTGAGAATTGCACAAAAATTCATAAAAGGTCTTCAAAATGCTAACAATAAACAAATAACTATTAATAAGCTATATTAATCAAATCCCTAAAAATAAAAATAACAACCTTCAAAAAATAGGAATTCAAATTCAGATACATGTGTATCCGAAATTTGAATTAACAAATACACATTCCATACAAGAGAATGTGCATTGTATTTGAAATCTTAAATATGAATGAGTCGAATAATATTGATACAAAGCTAAAAAATATGATGAATGACACATTATGCATAATTATACACAAACACACAATCATAAACGATTGTACAAATCATATATGGTACACAACAATGCATGTAAATCAAGATACATGCCATGTATCTTAATTTAAAATAAAATTTAGATTCAATACATGTATATGATGATTCAAATAAATGACGAAAAATCAAAATAATGTATTCAGATCGAAAAATGACAATCTTGAATGGATTGTCATTGTTTGCACCACAAATTGGTCACAAAAAAAAATTAAATGAATCAAAATTCTTCTCTTCTCCACAGATTGAATTGAAACAAAAATAAAATTCGATGTTTGTTTTCAAATCCACCAATCCATCTAAATTTGAAAATTAAAATATCCCAAAATCTAATAGTTTTTTGGATCTGAAAACCAAAAAAAATCACATATCACAAATATGCTTGGATCCAAAACAGAAAAATTGAAATACCTCTCAAAAATGGAATCAGATAGTTGTTTATGTTTATGGTCATTAAAAAAATCAATGAGAAGTATAAAATGGGCTACTGATGGGTGATAAACAATTGACTTCGATTGTTTTTTTATTCTTCAATTGAATTTGACTGGTTTTTTTTAAAAAAAAGAAAAGAGAGAAGGAACAAAGAATCCCAACAAATCATAACCGCCTAGGTAGTTATGGATCGGTTACCCAAAATTCAAAAAAAAACTCAATGAAGGATAAAAAGGGAATAATACGTGTGTCACCTCATAGGGCTTATAATGAGGTCTACAAGTTGGGGCCCAAAAATCATTATTGTTGTAGAAAACTGCTTTTACAATCGTGTAACTAAACAGTTTTACTGTAATAGCTTCTTATGGACAGATTTAAGATAAATAGTATAAAAAAACTATGATTTCTAAAAACAGATGGAGGTGAACTTTCTGCATAATCAATTTTAAAACTCAGTTTTCTGCATAATCAATTTTACAATCATACAAACAAATACACCCTTAATCAAGATTTAATATGGGCTTTTGGAAATCATTTGTCCCCCACTATCACCTTACACGTGTCCCCTTCCCATCCCATCATATTTCCATCCCCACCCAACCTCCCGTTCTCTCACTCACACGTGTTAGGAAAACGACATGTCTTTAACACCCATGAAAGACTGCCACATAAATTAGATATAAAGTGTTTTTGAATGTGCATGCATGTATTGGTTTTCATGTAAATAACATAAAAAAAACATAGTATTTTTTTTTCTTAAAACTGATCATTTTATTTATAGTATTTACGTGATTTATGGGATCACAAAGTTCCATGTGTGATGATCAAGATTCAGGATGCAATTATTTTAATTTTTTTTCATAAAATATATACTCATCTAATATAATGCATACTATTACAAATTAAATGTGAGGTATATATCTAAATATATATACTTTATATATTTTATTTTAAAAAAAAATTAATTTTTTTAATTGAACATACAGTGCACTAGTAGAGTGTATGTTGCACTGGGACTATATAGTGTATTGTCCATTGAGGGACCACCTCCAATCTGAATGAGACTGTACATGGAGATTGAGTGTATCATCACTCTGTATGTTTACACTGATGGCAAATGTTGTAATATCTTATCTAATATGTTATTGTTCTACTTTAACATATATGGTGTAGCCGTTTTATGTTATATCTCACTCCACCCGTGTTAAATGGTTCAATGATGTTACTAGTGATGCCAACATATATATGTTTAACACTTAACATGTATGATGGAACATGTTGTGTTACATGTTGTTCTACTTCACATATATGTTGTTCCAGTTCCACTTAACAGAAACTGTTATTCCAGTTAATATTTCACTTAACATTAATGTTCGTAGCATCTTGTTCCAATACAAATTCAGGTTATAATTAATATATAACATGTTATATTTAATAGTTAACATACGTGTTCTAGTTAATATTTTGTTTGAGAGAAATGTAGATTTTTATAAATATTCAAACTTGAAATGATTACGATTAAAAATCCAAATTCAGTCTCGAAAAATTAAAAGAAAGACACCCAAAAAACTGAAAGAAGGGCAAAACACAAAAAAATGAAAGAAAAAGGAACGAAAAGAAAGCTACGGAGCACTAGCGGTACAAATTAAAAGTATGAGTTCTAGTTAATATTGTTGTTCCTTTTAACATACATTTTGTTCTAACCAAAATGTTGATCCCGTTCCAGCTAAAATATATGTAATCACATACATATTGTTCAAGGTAACATAGTGTGTGTATATATATCATTGTGTGTGTGTGTATTGTTCCAGGTAATACATTATACATTATACATGTAATATTACATACAGTATATTGTATTATATACATATGTCATATAGTGTTCTGTTATTATTATTATTATTATTATTATTATTATTATTATTATTATTATTATTATTATTATTATTATTATTATTTATATATATAAAAAATGGTTCCCGTACCAATTCTTTTTTTTCCACTTCCAATTATATTTATTGCATAAAGATGTTATGTTCTAGAACATAATAATGAAAATTTAAATAGATATATCAACATATGTTGAACCAATTCTCTTTTTTCCACTTCCAATTCTGTTTTTTTACATAAAGATGTTATGTTCTAGAACATAATAATGAAAATTTAAATAGATATATTAACATATGTTGAATAACATATTAATATAACATATACTATAAATCTAATTTTTTTAATTATAATTATTAATACATATCCCAATAATGAAACGTCTAGTTTAATCTTTGTTATGTAATACCGTTGATGATAAATGACACAAATTAATTTTAGGGGAAATTGTTCAAATGCCCCTGGACCCAGCGCCCTATTATTTCCATGCCCTTTGACCGGGGGGAATTTTTTTTTTACCCCTGCTTTTTGCATGCCTTATTTTTTTACCCCTCCCATTGCGACCTCACATTTTCCTTCCACATATACCCTTTCTCTCTCACTGCTCTCATTCCCTCCCATTTCTCCCCCAAATTGACCCAAAAAACCTCCAAATCACTTGAAAAAACCCTCAAATCGAACAACTCCCCAAATCGAAATCTGCCCCAAAAACTCCCTCAAATCGGTAACGTCATTCCCTTCTCTGCTTCCCTTCGAATCCGTTCGCTCGGCGGTTACGAAAGCAACCCTTCGTGTTCCCCCAATTGATTTGGAGGTAACAAAAGAAACCCCTTTCGCTGCCGTCCCCTCCTTTCGCGGTTGCATCGGCAGTTACAAACCCCCCCTCCCCTCATCACACTATAAAAAGGCCTCTCAAACCCTCTCATCAAAACCCAAAACCAAACCCTAAGCCTCTCACGATAACCTAGAAATGGCTGAATCGTCCAACAAAGTAGCCACCGAGAAGAAGAAGAAGAAATATGTCAATCCGATGGAAGGTATGCAAGTTTTCACCTTCACAGTTGCTTTTATGTATGTACACAGAAAATAGTCTGTAAGTAATGATTTTAATTCCATAGATTATATTGCATTTCTCTGTATATATGTATGATATGACATTCCATTATGTAAGTCTTGTTTAAAATGGTTTGTGTGATTGAATATTTTCTGTAATTATGTTAGTGTTTATGAAGGTTATCAAGTAAACAGGAAATATCTGTAATGTATGTCACTATTTCTGTAACTTTATGTGTCTATAACTCTTATACAAAGGTAATTATGTTTATGTGTTCTTGTGTTCAGTGTTCATACTTCACCTTAGTTTACTTGATATATTTGATAACTAATATAAGTGAAATGAAATATAGTTTATACTTTTTCACCTATACAAGTGATGATTTACAGATTTGTATATAAATGTAGTCTTTCATCATGTAAATGGAGATTTTATACTGTAATTGTGTATAGTTGTGGTTATGCATGTAACAAAAATATATACACCCTTTATATATGCATGTAGTCAGAGAAATTGATATATACAAAGTGTGCGAGATAATTTTGTAACTTGGTTGATATTGTATGTTGCATCACAGCATACAATAATCATTCCAACTTCCAATTCCATCAGTTCATGTCAGAACCGTAGTTGATCTTGTTATAATTACATTTCTGAACTTATTCCATCATAAGCCTTAGTTTTCTTTCTAATAATTGTTCATTTATAGTATGCTGTAATTGGTATGTAATAATCTTGAAGTGGTAATTCTATTTATTTCTCTAACTGGTTAGTATAAATCAATAAATCTGTATGTCCTAGTTTTCTCTCTGTAATTGGTATCTATGTTTATGTAATTGGGAATAATATGTCCGTGAGTGGGTATTAGAAATGTCTAATTACTTATTCACTCAGTGTATATCGTACATAAATGTTTTGTGATTGGGTATTATATTTCCTTTTTAAACACTGGGTTGTTAATATATGTAAGTGATAATTTTATTTCAGTAAATGGGAATTCTACTTCTGTAACGTGGCACTATACTTTTGTGTATTAATTAATTTTCTCTATATATATTACACAGAGGAGGTCAATCATAGGTGCTATGGAAAATTCTTCAGAGAGACAATGAAAGAGGTGAGACTGAGTGCTCAACACTTGTCTCTACTATATAAGACCCCCTTCCACCCATTTCTCGAGATGCCCGACATTCACTGTGAGGGGCATTTAGTAGAAAAGATTTGTCGATGCTACGTTGCAGATGACAAATTTGTTTTTGCTGGGATTACATGCACCTTTTCGAAGGAGGAGGTTGCACTCATTACCGGCCTACCTTCCATGGGAAGGCCATCGATTTGAAGAGCAAGAAGACTTCCGATTTTTGGCTTTTGAACAAGCACTTTCCAGAATCGAAGGCTTGCGCAGGAGGGACCTCAAGTCGAAGTTGATAGAGCTCTGTAAGTCGAAGGAGGAGGAGGACATCCAGGACTTCGTGCGGATCCTCATATTCCACATGTGTTCCACATTTTTGCTACCCAACAAAGGCTACGCATGTCCCTCTAATGTGACAAAATACGTGGATGATCTAGAGGCCACGTGGGATTTTTCATGGGCTTCCGCTGTCCACGACATGTTGATGGAGGACCTTCGGCTATTTTCCCAGAGGATCAGAAGAAGAGATGCCGGGGAAGTAGGGGTTAGCCTTGGATACATTAGTGGTTGCACTGCTGCATTAATGGTTAGTTGAATAAAATTATTGATTCATATATTTATTTCTCACCTCATGTAACCAACAAAACCCCTCTAATGCAGGTGTGGTTCTACGAGCACACTAGAATGCATAAGCCCTCGGCCTATGACCTCTTTCCAAGAATGCTCCGGTGGGTGAGGTCGGAAGACAAAAGCCCTCTAGTGCGCCTCTCTGAAAAATTTCATCTTCTCACAGCTGAACAGGTTAATTTTCTATTTTTGTGAACTATTTTCTGTCTATATCATTTGGGTGTATACAAAAGTTTCTATATATGTGAACTACTTTCTCATATGTAATTAGGTTCATTCTATTTGTAACTACAGTTTTAAATTTTGTAACATTAATTATTATTCATATATGTAAGTAGATGCATGATATCTGTAACAACAGATTTAATTTCTGTAACATGTATTCTCATTCACACATGTTAGTAGGTACATTATATCTGTAACCACATTTTTATTTCTGTAACATTAATTATCATTTATGTAACCTTTATTTTTTGTGAACTATAAAGATATATATGTAACTTTAATTTCAGCTTATGTAAGTAGATGTACAATATCTATAACTTGATTGTATTTTCAGGTTTACCCGGAACTACTTATTCGCCAAGATGAGGAGCACCTTTTCAGGCCCCATGAAGCAAAATTGATTGCCGACAAACTTAACATGAAAGCCATTGAAAAGAGAAGAATGGAAGAGGGTATGATGATGAGTAAGGGCAAGAGAAAACTACTAGAGATGGCAGAAGAGAGGAAGGGGAAGAAGAAAAAGGAAAAAGAAGAAGAAAAGAGCGAGGTGGCAGAAGAGAAGAAGGGTAAGAAGAAAAAGGAAGCAGAAGAAGAAAAGAGAGGGGAGGTTGGGGAATCCAAAGAGATGCTAGTTAAGGAGCTGAGGAAACAAAATAACCAGCTACAGCAGGAATTACAGAGGCTGAATAAGCGGATGCAGACCATGAAAGTGGACCATGGCTTTTTCGTCCACAGTTTACAGAAACAAATCGACTCTTTGCAAAGCGGGGCCAAAGATCCAGCCGCAGAGCCCTCCACTCCGTCAATGGCACCTCAGGGGATGTCTCCGTTATCTGATAGAAACATGGATCTGTCAGAGGCATTGACAATGATTGACAAGGTGGTGCGGGATTCCACCTCTGCGATTGATAACACAAAAGAGATGGCTTCCAAGGAGATACCTGAAAAGAAGAAACCTGTCAAGCAGACCGTCGCCCCTATGAGGAGGAGCGAACGTTTGAACCCAACCCCTCCTTCTATGATCCGGAGGATTAAGAAACAGCCAAGGAATAGGCAGGCTTCCAAGAAGATAGGGCCACCATATGTGGAGCCTCTCAAGAAGAAGGTCTGTCGTGCTTTTGTCTTCATTTGTAATTGTATAATACTCATTTATAATTGATATTAATTCTCTTTTCTTAATTATATACAGAAAGGGAAGGATGAAAAAAAGAAGAAAGAAAAGAAGGACATGGAGGAGGAACAAAAGGAGGAAGAAAAGGACATTGAGGAGGAACACAAGGAGGAAGAAAATGATATGGAGGAGGAACAGAAGGAGGAGGAGAAAAAGGAGGACATAGAGGAGGAACAAAAGGAGGAGAAAAAGGTAGACATGGAGGAGGCAGAGAAGAACGAGGAGGAAAAGAACACGGAGGACAACGCGGACAAAGAGTACAAGGAGGAGAAGGACAAGGATGAGGAGAAGCAGGAGGAGAAGGCAGACAACAGGGGGGAGGAGAACCAACAGGCGGTAGAGGATACGGAGAGCCAGGTGGTAGAAGTCCATGTATGCCATATATAACTTACCTTTTATGTTTCTGTAATTACTTGGGCATATATGTGTATGCATTGAATTTTTTATGTAATTAATGTAGGTTGTGAAGGATAGCCAAGTGGAGGATAGCCAAGTAGAGGTATTTCTGTAACATTAGCATTATGTATGTACATTAATTGATACTTTCTGTAATCCTAATTATAACTTTTGTATCTATGTTATGTTATGTGTCATTTATGTTATGAAAGCTGATTAGGCAATCAAACCCGCAGACTGTGTACAATGTGGATGATGATTCTTTGAAGGGAAGTGAAGTCATTGAACTTGACTACGGATTCATTGAAGACCGAAGAGATTATGATGGACATGATTTGTTGTCGGAAGATGATAAATCACAAATTGAAGGATTCTTAAGTTTTCCCATCACACATGAAGCAGTCCTAAGAACGCATAGAAATACAGAAGTCCTTGGAATTCACATCCATGACATACTTTTTGATGGCGGAATGACTGAGGGGTACGTCATTGACGCGTACTTTGACTTACTAGATGCGAGGTTCAATGAGAAGCCCGAAGTCTACAGGCCGTGCTTGTTTGGGAATCATTTTGCACAGGTATTTCATTTTCAATAACTAATGAAATGAAATGTGTATCTAACATATAAACATTACATTTACCTACAGAAACATAATGTGTAGTAACATAAACCACTTCTCATATTACATAAACGATGCATGTAGTCACAGATTGTAGATTTAACTGTTAATCTAGTGTTAACTATACGCATAGCTTGCAGATTTATCATTCACCGTTTCCGTTTATGTGAAATTTCAGACCCTTTCAATGCAAGCATTGGAGTCAAATCGAATGGATGTCATGACCAAGTACATGCATGAGTGTAGGGATGATATGATTAGTGAGGCGGATAGATATTTTATGGTCCTCAATAATAATCATCATTGGCACTTGCTAGTATTGGATTTCATGGATGAGTCCTTCCACTCGTACAATTCATTATCTCCGCTTCGTTACAAGAAAGATGTAATTGATTGGACAAAATGGATCAAAATGTATTTTGCCAAAAACATCAGATGTGTTGATATCGCAGATTGGAATGTCAAATTTGAGACGACTGCCCTAAACAGGAAAGCAGGTATGTGTGGTTCATAAGTACATGCGTAATTTGATTTATGATGGTGATTCACTGATTCTTGAATGTGTAATGCAGCCTGGATTGTGCTTTCTTCCTCATGAAGTATGCTGAAAGCTTGACTGAAAGGACTTTCAATGGATTCCATTTCAGCCAAAAGGATATGAAAAGGATCCGGGGGGAGATTTCAGCCGAGTTCATTAGAGTAGGAAAAGAACGACGTAGTGCAAACATTTGATAAATGTAAACATTTGAGGTATCTATTGTGATAAGACAGTTGCAGGTGTTATGCTTTAATGCTGGTATATATTGTGTTTTGCAAACTACCACTTGTCAGCATTAATTATAGGTGTCTGTATCTATAGTGTACTGTTTACAAGAACGATTAACATAGTTACAGTTTATGTTAATCAAGTTACAGAAACTAATTCATCATTTACAGTTTATGTTAATAAAGTTATAGAAACTATATTTAAACTTACAGAAAATAATACACCGTTTACAGTATATGATTCAGAACTTACATATTATTATTTTAAGTTACAGAAAATAATTTACCATTTACATGATATATTGAAGCACTAATATATTGTTATATTCTAGTTACAGAAAAGCATATACCATTGAAAACGTCATTATTATAGAACGATGAACACATAACAGAAATACATAAGTAGTCTAATGAACACATAGCAAAACACACAGAAAACACAGAGTACTGATACAAATTGACTACAGACGCTCTAAAATACTGATGCTACACCTCAGAGTCAAAGGATATTTGGCTAGGCAATGGATTCTCGCACGTTTGTCGATTGTGACCAAACTGTTTGCAGAAAGAGCACCTGTAAGGCAATGTGTCAATCTCACCTCTGGATGGAATTCTTCTCTTCTTCTTTCTTCCTGCTCGCTTCTTTATCGTAGGTGGTTTGATGACAATGTCACTGAGCTCTGGTCTTGGCATCCCAATAGTAGGTATTGGAAAGATATTGTGTGCATAAGTTTTCCTGTACGTTTCAGTAGTGTAGAACGGGTCACACCATGTGTGTAGCGATTCGTTGATGCTTACAAGGACCGCACAAGCATGGGCGCACGGTAATTTTGTAGCTTGCCATTTTCCACATAGGCATGTCCGAAACTCTATGTTCACCTCGTACGAACAATCCCTAGCCAAAACTTCAAACTTCTTTCCATCAGATGGTCTAACCTCCATTCCCCTTCTCTCCTCATTGATCTCTTCAACTCTTTTATGAACTCTAGGACATAACACAGTCTCCCATGTTGCGCATTTAATCCTCCGCCTTGCTGTTATATCCATTATCTGGGCACGAATGTGATCAATCATTTGTAAAATAGTCAAATGTCGTGCTTGCATGATCCAATTGTTGAAAGATTCCGCCAGGTTGGAATACATAATCTATTAGAAATATAAATAATAGTTAATTTAATTACAGAAATATTAAAAGTAAGTATACTTATAGTTAACCCACTTACGGATTTAAAAAATGCAAAAGGGGTTTGTCGACATAAGATGTTATTGTACAGAACTTAAACCAATAAGTACATAAATGAAGAATCAGAATACAGAAATATAAACGTAGTACACAGAAAAGAATATGACAGTGCATATCTTACCCCATATCGGTCACCCTGAAATAGTGCGTTACACCAATGCTCAGGATTGTGTTCAGCCATCCACACCTCTGCTTGCGGCACCTCTCTTATCAAAATTGCAAGTGCACTTTCATATCCGGCTCTTGTGAAGGAATATGCAACAGAATCAAGTAGACTGGACAAAACTTCCTTGCGTGTTTTGTCAAATTGTTTCAGAACAGTACTCTTAAAATTCATCTTCAAATGCCTAAGACAATAAGCATGATATGAATCTGGAAAGGTTTGTTTCACGGCAGCTATCAACCCTCTGGACCTATCAGAAATAAATGTAATACGACGTTCACTGGTAAGAGCATTCTTCAGATTTGTAAAGAACCACAACCAAGAATCATAGTTCTCATTATCAACAACTGCGAATGCGACAGATAAAGTTTATCTTCGGCATTATAAGCTGAGGCGGCCAACATTATTCCTTGAAATCTAGACTTCAAGAATGTTGCATCAACACACAACATAGGTCTACATCCAGTCTCAAAACCTTCAACACATGCTCGAAAACAAATGAAGCAATATCTGAATTGTTGCGTGCTATCCGTTTCGATCACCACTAAACTACCTGGATTAGTGGCTTCAACCGCATCTTTATACCATCTCATTTGATCAAAAGAGCAGAATTCATTGCCATGCAAGTCTTTATTCGCAATCTCCTTTCCATGCCATGACTGATCATATGAGACATTCATCCCAAACCGTCTATTCAGTTGGAGCCTCATGTCCTTTGCGGAGAATAGGGGATTAACTTGAAGATCGTCTCTTACAAGTTCAGAAACCCATTTCCTACCGGCCTTGGGATGCCCTGCTCTTCGTAAACCACCCCCACAAGTATGTGATGGTGTGTAAGTCTTGATTCTAAACATTCCCCCCCCCTCAGATGCTTGCAAAAGCGATGCATGAATACGCCAAGCGCAATTGAAAGCAGCACATTTTGCAGTAACTCTGGTTTTATCGCTTTTAATTAGATGGTAGTCAAACCCATGTGCAATGGCAAAGTTGCGAAGGTCACGACGAAAGTGATCCACATCGTGAAAAATCTGGCCAGGCTGTCTAATGAGATCACCCCACATACTAGCCATTAGGCTATGAGCTTCACTAGACTCGGTGTTCTGGATGTTAGCCAGTTCCATTGCATTTGGTTGTTCAACTGTGTTTTCATTGTCACCTTCTTCTGAGCCAATCCCGTGAATGGGGCCACCTTCAGGTCTAATTTTATGTATAGAAAATATATAGTTCATTACATAATATAAGAATAGACTCACAAAATAAGAAATACCAATTCACATAATAAGTATGATAATTAACGTGATGGGAGATTACAAATCTTCAGTATGATAATTACATAATAAAAAGACATGTGTACTACATGACAACAGCAATTACAACTCCTAAGTATGCATACAAAATCTAATGTGAAAAATATACATTAACTAAAACAGATTTATAAATTACAGTTTATGTGTGCTAGATTACATATAATACAATAAAGTGTACAGAAATAGATACATACCTATCACTGATAGAATTTTGAAGATAAATATGTATGAGCTTTGCATTGAAGTGAAAATGCAGATCAACCATCTGTTTGATATCGTTGTCATGAATGACTGTCGCGAACTCTGTTTCAGTGCCAGGAACAGAGTATTTAATGGTCATTTGCTGTGGATCCAGCTTCCATCTTGCACACAAACCCACCATCAAGCTGTGAAACTCTGTACCTTCTCCAACATTTGTGACAAATGCATCATTTTTATATTTACAAATGGAAGGTATTGTAGTCATCGGTGAGTTGGATGAGCGAGGACTCGTTCGGTGAGATCAGGGAGGGGGTGTCAGATAGGGCCGTCGAGACCAAGCGGAGTGAGATCAGACGGTGGGAGATTGGGCGGTGTGAGATCGGCAATCGAAAATCGTCTGGTGGCAGATCGGGTCAGATGGAGAAAGGTGAGCAGCGACGATGCCAAGATGAGTTCGAAACGGGGGGAGGGAAAAAGAAGAAGAGCATAACAAAAAGGAGAGAAGAAGAAGAAGAGAACAACTAGGGTTTTGGCTGGACTGATATGTTATGGTTTTGCCTTTTATGAAAGGGTATACGTGGTATTTAAAAAAAGGAGGGGTAAAAAAACAAAGCAGTCAAAAAGCAGGGGCAAAAAAAAAATTCCCCCCGGTCAAGGGGCATGAAAATAATAGGGCGCTGGGTCCAGGGGCAATAGAGGAAAGTGTCCATTTTAATTAAATATAACGGACCACAATCATCTAAAAATATACTTTAGATGGATGTTCCTGATACAATCACATGTATAAACATATCATGGATTGATTTATATTCATCAATTATGCCAAACACAAACATAATTTACAAGGTAGAGTTGTCTTTAAAATTTATAATTCTTATCCAACATTGATTCTTAGTTTTTTCTAGATGAATCAAACAATAAAAAATCTTTTTTATGTTTTTCAATGAAAATACAACAAAAAAAAAACATTTATAATGCTAGAAATAGAGTTATATATATCTCGATATAACTATCAATGGTAAATAACTTTATGTACTCTATGTTGAACTCCAAAATGGGGTTAAAAATAATAATTTTTGCAAGATCAAACGATAAATCACACAAAAAATAATAATGATGGATGATTAATGAAAAATGATTAAATACAAGAGAAATATAATCAATGAACTGATTAAATCTAAATCAATACATAAGCATTTTATTATTGGTCCAAAATTATAATTTACAGTAGGCCTCTCAACGGGTCGGGTCAGGGTGGACCCAGACCCGTCCCGTTTGATTGTCGGGTCTTTCAGGTCAGGTTCATATCGGGTCTTGGATCGGGTTTTGTCGGGTCGATCCATTATCATGCTTAAGTCAGATAAAGAGACGTCAATAAACTTTTTAAGGGCTCACAATGGCTTCATTTGTTTTTTTTGTAATAGAGTCTAATATATTATAAATAATTCTTCACTATTTTGATTTTTAAATGTTTTGTGAGGGAATATTTGAAATATAGTTTGGATTATTATGTTATTACGTGAAGTTTAAAAGTTGTTAAAATATTTCAAATGCTTACAATTTTAAATGATTATTTAGCATTTAGTTATAAATGTTAGGTTGGATCATGGGTGTTGGGGTTGGATTATAAATAAAAAAAATCACGTAGTATTTGAGTTGGATCAATCGGATCTATCGGGTCCATATGATCGGGTCGAGTTGGACCTAGACCCGACCCATTTTGGTTGTCGGGTCCTTCGAGTATTTATGCCTTTTATCTGGTTAGGTCCAAGTTGACCCATGACCAATTGATAGACCTAATTTATAGTTATAAAATAAATTCTGTTATCAACAATTGAGCCATGTGTCAAAGCTCTATCTAACAATTTGTTTTTATAGTTTATCATTTTTTTATGTTTCTCCTCCTCTCTTTAATATTTCTTCCTCTTCTCTCTTTAATATTTCTACATTATTTTATATTTTAATTTTCAATACCGTGACTCCAAAAGTCATCGTATGTACATTTTTTTGTTTTTGGAATGGGCTGCGTGTGTAAACAGTCTGATGTCAAAGTTATGATAACTAGTGAATGTTATAGAGGGGTAAAGATATACCCGTTACCCGATTTGATCTTTTTCACTACTCAAAATTATCAAAATATCATTATTTATGTTACTCTTTTGTCTCCCTTTTTCACTACCCAATTCGACACTGTCCAATCGAAGTCTCTTCATTGGGATGATAGATGTCCATCGATCTGTCTGAATAAGTGTCGACAGAGGCCTAGTAGAAGTATGTTTCACTAGGACGACATATATCCATCGATCTGTCTAAGCAATTGTCGACATGGATGTGTCAAACACTTTAAAACAACAACTCTCTTTTAAGAATCAATTACTTATACAATCATTTAAGTCCTTACGAAAAACAAAATTGTCATTTCTCATCATTTAAGTATTTTTTAAAATCATTCACATATATATATTTATTTCAGTATAAGAAACAAAAATATCAAATAAAGATCGAGTTATTTGAACCAAATAAACAGTAAACATTTCATATAGACAAGAAATATTATTTTCTTTTCTAAACAAGTGGAGTCTCATGTCGAAAGTATGTGGACTGTTTCTTAATACTCAACTTGTGTATATGGAATCTTTAATGTTTATTTCATTTATATGACTGTTTTTTTTTCCATTTTTACACATTGTATTTAAATGACAAATAGGTGAATGATTTTCAAAAAAACTTAAATCCCTTTAATGTAATTTTTGTTTTTTTAAGGACTTAAATGACTGTATAAGTAATTTATTTTTAGAAGATATATGTTATTTTAAAGGGATCGACACGTCCCTGTCGACACTTACTCAGGCAGATCGACGAAGCTCTGCCATCTCTATGAAGCAGATTTTGACTGGGTCCCTGTCGACATTTGTTTAGACAGTTCAACAGACCTCTGTCGTCACAGTGAAGAAGATTTCGACTGAACGCTGTCAAACTGGGTAGTGAGAAAAGGAGACAAAAAATAAAATAAATAATGGCATTTTGATAATTTTGGATAGTGAAAAAAATTAATTGGATAGTTGGAATAGCTTTGCCCTTTATAGAGCTCTAAGAAAAAATCTCACTAAATAAAACTTCTAAAAATTTGCGGGGCATTTTTACATATAACCTTTTTTTTATAGTCTCATGTGCTGTCTCGTACGTCTAGTTAGTCACGTACTTACAATAATCAGACATAATTAGAAATCTTTAATCTGGACGACGTGATGGCCAATTTGGCTCGTGAAGAGGTCAATGATTCTTCATTAAAAATTTGTGGGGACAACCCTTTACCTTTTTCTCATTTTTTGATTTGGAAGGTTTTTTCTTTTTTCAATTGAAACCAATTATAACTTTAGCTTTTAGCTGTAAA